>CAKNYM010036263.1:0-13767 GCA_932195095.1 Andricus curvator | reverse complement strand
AAAATGTAACAGTTGGTATTTCAAACAAGAGAATGTTTTTATTTTTTATCGAAAGCACTCAAATTTAACAAACAAAAAAGAATAATTATGAACGATAAATGTAATACTTGGTATTTAAAATTGTAACAGTTGGTATTTCAAACAAGAGAATGTTTTTATTTTCAAGTAAGAAAGATTTTTCATTCAAGAGAAAAAAAAGTTAAACATATTTGTGAATTGTGAATGTTGTGATTATTTTCAAGAAATTGTCGAATTTCCTACGAAAATAATAGAATTTTTAAACTAAAATTAATGACAAAAAGAAATTAATTATCAACGAATTTTAAATCGAAAAATATGAATTTTCTAAACAAATGTGAATGGGTGAATGTCAAACAAAAAACGTACAGTTATCAACCCATAAGTTTATTTGAAACACAATAGTTTAGTTTTCTATCAAAAATTATTATTTTTCGGAAGTCAGTTGAATTTTGAATTTGAAAAGAAAATTTCTACAACAGACTTGAACAGTTGAATTTTTAAGCTAAGAATGATAAATAATCAACCAAAAAGATAATTTGATACAAAATAGTTGAATTTTCCACCACAGTAATATACATTTTAACAAGCGCGTTCAATTGAAAAACCAGAAATATGAATTTATTTCAAAACATTTGGACAGTTGAATTTCTGTTTTACAACATGTTTCTTCGTTCTTTTAAAAAATTCCCCTTCGTTTACTTATCTACTTCTGCACAGCCACATTTCATCGACACACTACACTTTCTTTAACTTTTAGAAAATTCCTTTGTTTAAAAAAAAATGCAATTCATGTTGAATGTTCAAAAATTGTGAAAGGCTTCATATTTATATTTACACAATCCAAAGAAACGTACCTGCTGATTACATGTCGAAAATGCTTCATCGTATTCTTTGCGATGGAATCTCTGCACATGCCTGTTTATTCCGGTCGTGTTTGAATTGGTCATTTTGATTTTTGGATTTCCCTCGCAAGATTTACATATTGCGTACTTTTCTTGGTCTGCACTAGTTGGAACAGTGAAATCAAACAGTTCCTGGAATATCTTTGATTTTGCGATAGATTGGCTGGATTTACTTTTTCTTTTCTTTCTTGCAGTTCTTGGCGAATTGCGTACAAGCGTTGGATTGTTCCTGGGTGGACTTGTTGCTGGTGCCCTTTTTTGTGGTGAATTTCTTGGTGTCAAAGTTGGTGCCATTTTCGCAAAAATAATAATTTATTCCGGCTCACTTGTTGCACTCACAAAAAATTGCAAATTTAACCGAATAAAAAGAACTGAGCACTGCAAGGTGTAGTCGAAGACTGATCTACCTGGACCAGGAGTCTGTATTCTGCAGTGTCTGTAACACTGTACCTGATCTTCGAAGAGGACCTTTCCCCCAAATTTTCCAACAATCTACTCAGGAATTTATGTTGACGAGGGAAAGTTTATGATTAAGAAACTTGCCCTTTATGTGAAATACAGAACTGAAATTTTCGGGGGGCTAGTTGAGTTAGGGCTCTTTATCAATGACATCTTACTGAGCCCCTAAAACTGAGCCCCCAGCTTACTAGTCGCGGCACTTTCTTTGTCCTGCAGCAGGCCAAAGTTGCGAAATTCTAAAAATTTTGAAATTTTTCAGTTTGCCGTTTCTAAATAATATAGTCGAAATGTGGAAGACTTCACGATTCCTCACCTGTGTAATATGCCTAAAAATATGAGAAATTGGATAAGCTGTTACTATTGCAATATACTGTTGGCCGAATTCATTTCAAATCAAGCAGGTTTTACACTTCAAGTCGTATAATCACTCGAAATCAAAACAATATGCTGTTTTTTGTAGAGGAAATTAGGCGATATGTGTTTCTCGGATATGCAAGAAAAAAATGTATTCAAGAAGTTAGGCGTATTTGAGGTTTGTGCTTTGTTATTAAAAAAATCCGATTTTTTTTAAAAACATGTCTAACTTTTGATCTTATTTAGACAGTTCTCGTGTTCTTTTTCTTTCTAATATAATTTATAGTCTTCCTTTGTAATCTGCTATAATCCGCGCTTTTGCGAAAAAAAAATGAAAAGTCGATTTTCTGAAAAAACTAACCCTTCTATTTTTCCCTATTTTTTTTAAATTTGTACTGTGATGTGGAACATATCTTGTGAGTTTTATGTGTGCTGAATAATTGTTGGGATTAGAAGAATTTATTTTCCTTAGAATTAAATTTTCTACTTTTTCCCGCAAATAAGGTATGAAAGTCAAATAAAAAATACCTCTTGTTTTTTTGCGATATCTTTCATCATGTACCAAAAAATTCTAAAATTACATTGTTAGCAAAAAAAATTCTCCCGGCCTCAAAAATAGTTTAGCCTGCATACATTCTACAGGATGCGTTTCTTCCATTATCTATTAGGAGAAGCTTTTAAACAGTATTTTTAAGAATAAAAACAGTGGGGCGTTCAAAAAAAAAAAAATTTTTTCATGTTTTTAAAACTTGATGCAAGAAATTAAAAAAGATTGAATGGAAAACTCCAACCTCTTTTATTCTTTCCCATATTATTTTTACAATTTCAGCTTATACAAGGAAGATATGGCATTAGTTTTGAGCCGGCTGAGTCATTTTTGAATGCCGGGAGAATATTTTTCCATTAAAATGTAGTTTTTGAATTTTTATCGTACAAAATGAAGGATATCACAAGGGAACAATATTTATTTTTCATAGAACTTTCTGGAACTCGCAAACTTTCATCTTAACATTTTTCTCGTCTGTCGTTGCTTGCGAAAAATGTATAAAATTATATTGTATGAAAACGATTCTCCTGCCCACCACATTGATTTAAACCGCATAACAATATATGGGTAGATTTTTTAAGTCATTTTTTAAGAATATCGACTTTTAATTTTTTCAGAATAAACCGCCGCCATTGTATTAATTTTAAAACTTTTCACATTTTTCCGGTGGATTATGGAAGAAGACTTTAAATTCAATTATAATAACAAAAAACACGAGAAATGTCTCCATTAGGTCAAAAATTATAGATGTTAAAGTTAAAGAAAAGATGTTGGGTCTTTTTATATACAAAGCGCAAGATTAAAATGCACATAACTTCTTGAGACTTTTTTTTTTGAAACACGAAAAAATATGTAGCGCCTTATTTCATACAAGAAAAATCGTATTTGGCTCTCGAGAATTCTGAGACTTCAAGCGTAAACGTAAAACAAGAAGCTGTTTCATTTGAGACGGTTTCCGTCTGCTTCATACATCAAGCGTAGTCAATTTTTCAACTTTTTTGGACAAATTACATATCCCGGGAATTGTGAAAACTTGTACATTCCGAATATTATATTTACATATCGGTAATTCAAAAATTAAAAAAAAATTGAATTCGCATTTTCGTCCAGCTTACAGAAAAGACCCCTGCTGAGAGGAACCGGGGAGGCTGGCGTCTCAGATTACGGGATTTTCGTTCAACCCTGAGAAGGGTCAGGGAGGCTGGAGCCTCAGAATACGGTATTTTCATTCAATGCTGGTGTTCCCACATCTGGCAGTGCAAACTCAAGGCGCCAAGACAAGCCCAAGGCAAGGCCTCGCATTTCGAGGCCTCGGCATTTTCAAGGAAGACCCAAGACGATCAATTCAAGACAGCAGGTAAGGCTCGTCTTGTCTTGTCTCGAAAACGACGAGGCCTCGCTCGACGGCAACACTAGTGAGAACTGATAGTAAATTATTTTGTAATTTAGGACCCATCATTAAATGATCATTAAAAGAGGTACCATTACAGGTTACGCTTCAAGCGTTAAATACTACACGAGCGCGCGGGTGGTAGTACTACTTCCCTCAAAACGGGATGATGGAGAATATAAACTGGCGGATAATCTGGTGCATCGTGAGGAGACACTGATTTCATATGTTTCAACTGGTCATAATCAGTTAAAAATACAGTATATTCCTGGTCTACAACTGGGTTAGCCGCTAAGCCTCGTTCAAGTTTATTGTAGAGAAATAGGGTCCTAGAAAATGAAGCATCTACGTCTAAAGGTAGACCATTTTTTTAGGGTAATCGAACAGTGCATTGACTGGACTCTGTCCGTGAATGAGTGGATGCAAAGTGTGCTTCAAACTCCTTTTCCTCGGGAGTAAAATGAGTTTTATTCGGTACTTCTTCCGTTTCAAAAAAGCGCTGATGCAGCGTATCTAAATGAGGACTTTCATGCCCATGGTAAACCAACATAGTCGAGATGGTACCACCACTTGAAAGAGAAGGAGGACCTAAAACTGTCCAACCTAGAATCGTATTTTGTTCAATAGGTATACCTGGTGGTCCTTCTCTTAAACGTTCCATAATAGTAGTAGTAGTAGTAGTAGTAGTAGTAGTAGTAGTAGTAGTAGTAGTAGTAGTAGTAGTAGTAGTAGTAGTAGTAGTATACCATTAAGCCGTTTCCCTTTCAGGGTAGGCGTGACACTACCCAATTTGGGTAGTGTTTCTAGGTGGATAGTTTCTTGTAGTAAATAACTACAAGTTGGGCTCACCACACACACGATAGTGATAGTGATAGCATAATAATCAACGCCGATTACCAGATCAATGGGTGTGTCGGCTTCGGCTGGAGTCACATTAACAAAGTCCGATGTGCCGTCACACCACAGTCTGCCTGGTCCCTCCGCGATTTGACTGAGCGATGTCAGGCAAAGTCCGAAGTAGCACTTTCACTACGGAATCTGCCTGGTCAAATCGCGAAGTGTCCGACAGGCTCAGGCAAAGTCGGGAGTAAAAATAAAACCTTTGGGGTTTAATTTTCCCGCTGCACAGTGGGCTGTCTCGAGAATTTACAATTCAAAATAGTCTACAGGTCGCAATTGTGAACGAATTTGAAAGTTTTTTATTTAGAAGTGATCAGCATTAAATTTTTAAGAAAACTTATGGAGTACATTTATCAATTTTTGTTTAAATATAGATATATATTCAATGTAGTGTAAATAATTTCCGAATTCAAGCCTTTTCAGGAAAAGCCGATTATTCAAAGCGAATTTACAGACTATAAATTCCATACAAGTCAGCAGCCTATTATTTGTAATAATTAGATTATTAATAACAATAATTGTTTATTGTTGATTCATTTGATGAAAAATGATTCAATATACGTGTAAAATGCTTTCTATCATAAAAGATAGACTGTAAAATTGTATAGATAAAAGAAAAAAAAACTACAATATTTATTGTAAAAACTAACTTTCCAGTAAGAACGAGCCAGTAATAGGTGTTTTGTTTCTAAAATGTGTTATTAACATTCAAAACATTAATTTATTGAAATCGAAAATCACTGTTTAGACGATGCTACTAAGATTTAGTATGGCAAATAAAAAATCTGTCTTTGATTAAAATAGGCAAATTGAATATCTGGTTTTAAAATGGTTTATAAGAACATTGATTTTAATTATTGAGAGTTTTTGGACACGGAATATCATTTTTAAAAATTAATTCTTAGCAATTACACGAAAAAACAAAATTTCCTTTTAATGTCGTATTAGTTTCGTAACTAATGAAAAATGTATCTCCCCACTCCCTCCGACCGCCCTTGTATTTAGGTACTGACGCACCTACATAGTTATCCTCAAAACGGCAATAGTTTAATCTAGTTCATGACGTGGTCCTGGTAGTTTGAAAGATTTTTTAATAGAAGTTCTTGATCTAATGCTGCAAGTATTTTAAATGTAAATTTTGTATCTGGGGTTTCAGTGTAGATTTCCGAATACGTTTTTTTTATCGCTTTGAAATAATATTTATAAATCGATAGTGTTTTTGAAAATTCTTAACGATGGCTGACGTAGCGGAAAATCAAGCCATGAAAATCAAATACGAAGACAAATTTAGTGCCCTCAAAATTGCAGAAAACTCGTCGCGTATTTCGAATTTAGAGAGATACAATGAGATCGTGAATGAAGTTGAAGGTGCTAAAGAAAAAAAGTAAAAATCATCGTTGGATTATAGGCGTCTTAAACTTTACTATGTTTTCAAGCTTGGAGATCATAAGAAACTGATTACGCCACTTTCCGAAAAGCAGCAGAATGCGAAATATTTTCTGTGTCATAACGAAATAGGTGTTTTGTTAAAAAAATTTGTTATCAACAATTAAAATGTTCAATTATTTAAATCTTCAATTACTTTTTAAACAATGATACTAAGGTTTCGTGAAAAATAAGAAATCTGTCTTTGAGTGAAATAGCCAAATTGAACATTTTAAATGTTAATAACAAATTTTATAAACGAAACACCTATTACTGGCTCTACTTACTGAAAAGTTAAAAAAATTACAGTTTATCTTTTACGACAGAGAACATTTTACACGTATATTAAATCAGTTTTCATCAACTAAATCAACAAGAAACAATTATTGTTATTCATAATCTAATTATTACAAATAATAGACTGATGACTTCTATGGAATATATAGTCTGTAAATTTGCTTTAAATAATCGGCTTTTCCTGAAAAGGCTTGCATTATGAAATTATTTACACTAAAGAACAATAAAAATATTAAAAACGAATTATTTATGTTTTCTAAGTACATCTACGTTAAATATGATACATATCGAGTTTTTCAAATAGTTTTTTTAGAGAAAAAAACTTGCATTTAATAAATAATTATATTGAAACCAAAATTGATAAATATACTGCATAATTTTTCTTAAAAATGTAATGCTGATCATTTATAAAAAAAAACTTTCAAATTCGTTCTCAATTGCGACCTGTAGACTATTTTGAATTGTAAATTCCCGAGCCAGCTCACTGTGCAGCGGGAAAAGTAAAGCACAAAGGTTTTATTTTTACTCCGGACTTTGCCTGAGCCTGTCGGATACTTCGCGATTTGACCAGGCAGAGTCCGAAGTGAAAGTGCTACTTCGGACTTTGCCTAACACCGCTCAGTCAAATCGCGGAGGGACCAGGCAGACTGCGGTGTGACGGCACATCGGACATTGCGTGTAACATATATATATATATATATATATATATATATTGGGGCGATGGTCAATTCCGCCCTGGGTACTGAGGGAGGTTCCCCCACTACACGGCATCCCCTCACTCAGCCGAGCTGCCGTAGTCGATCCTAGTCAGCGGGAGTCCTTTGTACATAATGAACACTAAAATGCGGAATATAACATTTTTTAAATTTAGCGCTTGTCAATTTACAAATAAAATATTCGAAATCTGCGATTCATAACGATTCCAAAGATATGTTATTTGACTTAAAAAAGTTGAAAATCAAAGAAGGTTCAAGTATATGGGAAATTTTATGGAAAATTTTTGAGTATATTTTATTCAAATCCACTGCAGTGTCTTTAATTAATAGGTACAATATTTTACTCAACCTGCAAAATTCCCGAAGCTGAAATTTGGCCAGATTTGAGAACTTATTAACTAACATCATGAATTTGGTTTATTTCCCAAACCATTGCATTTATCAAAATTATCCTTGCATAATTTTGAATGACATAAAAAAACAAGGTTCAAAATGACTTGTAGAAGGCAATTCTAGACCGATTTTGGATTTCTTTTTTTTTTTTAATTAAGCATTTTGTTTCGAGGAGGTTCATGTGGCCTGTTTTTTAATTTTCTTTGTTTAAACATCTATGGCAATGCAAATAGCGAAAAATAGTCGCTTTTTTCGTTTTTTTTATTTCCGTAGAAAATTTTTTCATATGTTCAACATCGCTGGACTGGATGCGTAGGGGTGTTTGAAAGCAAAAAAATTATTATCTGGTAAAGTTAATTGTTGTAAATAAATTGAATTAACAGTCTACAACATTATCGATTTTTCGTCTTTAAATTACATTTTTAAGTTAGAATTACTTGCTTTCATTAACAAAATGATACTTGATCATACGAATTTGTCATTTGATCTTTTTTATCAATTTTATAAACAAACTACATAAACAAATGCCCAGTGTGGACATTTAAAGACAGGAAGAAATAGTGTTTTGTATTATTAATTTTGTTGAAATTATGTTGTTTATGTTGTTGAATGATAAAAATTTGTAATCCGGTATTTTTTATGAATTTCACAAAATAAATTGTTTTTTATTTTAACTTTCCTTGAATAATGTCATCACATATTTTTAAATAATTTTTCAACCAATTCTATAAACACATGCCGAATGTAGAAGCTTAAAAACTTTTTTTCATGTTAAAATTTGCGTCCACAATGATCATATGTTCTTAAAATTCGTTTATTATCAAATTTACATCGCGGAACAGTACTGACCATATAAGTTAAGGCAAATTCAAGTAACTTTAAGATGTGTTTAGAAGTTTTTAAAAGATTCCAAAATAATTTAGAAGCATTTTGAAAGGTTTCAAAAGAATAAAAAATTGTTATGAAAATTCCTAGAATAACTAAAAATGAATGCTTTTTTGAAAAATTAATTTTACAAAATTTACAAAATTTTTAAAATAGAGTCTGGAAGATTTTAAGGAATTTTTTATAATTTTATCAGGATTTTCAAAAATTTGTAAGAAAAATTCGGGTTTTAAGATAAATGCAAAATTTTCATTAGATTCCTGGACAATTTTTGAATGACTTTTTTCTCACAAATCGTTAAGAGCATTTTTAAACAGTTTTCAGAACAAATTGTGACGTATAAATTAATGTTTTTAGCTTAAAATTGCTTAAAATTATATAATATGAAAAAATGTATCCTGAAGAGTTCGAATCTTTTAAGTTCAATGACCGTGATCAATTCATTCTCAATTTTACAATTTTCGTTTGCAGCCAAAAAGGTTTCTTTTAAACCTAGGATAACAAATATTGATACAATAAAATACAACAAAAAAGTACAAGATTCGTCCAAATAAAAGAAAAAAGTCGTACTTTCCTGGAAAAATGGTTTAATTTTTTGTACTTTATTATAAAATTTTTTTCACCAGGGATTTTAAAAAAATCATTAAAAAATAATATATAGTATTAAATATATATATATATATATATATATAGTTGATAAACATACAATTCGTATAAGATACATTATTTTTCTGCATATTAGAAATAATTGAAACCTTGTCTTTTTCGCTGTAAAAGTAATCTTCTTGGTAAAAAATGCATGTTTCTATTTGAAAACTAAACAATTTTGTTACGGAGTATCCCTCTTGGTTAAACAGTCAACTGTTTTGTTGAAAATTGGTCTTCTTTAATCAAAAAAATTCACACTTTTTAGTAGAAATTGCATCTTTATTGGATAAAAATACAACTTTTTGGCTAACAAGTCAACAATTTTGTTAAAAATTCATCCTTTTTGGATAAAAATCAACTATTTAGAGAAAACTTACTTGCTGTTTAAAATTAATTTTTTGGTGTTGAAAAGTCATGTGAAATCTTTGTTGGATGAAAATTCAACTATTTTCTTGAAATTATGTCGCCAATGATGTTTATTTATGAAATCATCACGGAAAAAAGTGGATCGTTAAAAAAACTCTGTGAACCAGCAGCTCTAACTATTTTAAATTGAACCGCAGCTTTTCGTCGGTGAATTTTGTTAAAATTACTATTTCGCATTCAGGTTATTTGAACTGACTTCTTAAAAGAGTAGGATGAACAATTTCAAATTGGTTGGTAACCGTCCACACTCAGGAGAATAAGAGTTACTATTTCGTGTAGTATGCCTTACTTCTGTGAAGAGTAACTTTGCCGATTTCGCATTGTAACGCATATATGTATATGTATATATGCAGTATGCACTGCACGCATTCTATACACGATTTATAAATAGATTAGCTCGAAACTTTCGACAACAAAAATGATGCAAAATGTCGATCGATTTGAAAAGGAAAAAATTATTTTATATATGATTCTTAGACAATTGCACGCACACAGACTTACACATATGATCGCACGCTCAAACGGTTTGAAAAATCGCCCCCGCTGGGGAATCGAACCCTGCCTAACTACCAAAAACCTGTCCTAAAACCTAAATCTAGCGCAAGCATTAGTCAAGTGAGCTACGGAACCGCTTAGATTTTGCTGACAAACTCTCGGTCAAGCGGTTTCTCTGAGAAAAACGTGGCCAGCTAAGAAATTATAATAAATGTTTACTTAACATTTTTTTAATTAATCTCTTACTGATGATTTCTAATATTTTGTTACAAGCTTGGGAAAAATATTTTGCTTTGAAGTATTAACTCACACAGTAAATATATTATTAGTAATTTATATGTATTATTATAAAATTAATTAAATAAAAATTTTTAAAGAGTACATATATTGTATTATTGAAAATTAAGGCTTGAAAAAATGTTTTCGAATGAAAGTTTTACAATTTCGATTTTATTTTATCATCATCTCACTTTATTTAAAACGCAACATTCATTTACATAACTGATATATAAATAAAAAATAGTTTAAACATCGTAATAATATATCAAATGCAAAATCGAAATCACTTTTTTAAGATTAGACAAACGTTGAAGAGTGATTTAAATTTAAATTTTTTGCACAAATAAAATTTTCCTCATGAGATATGGGGATGCTGAATTAGAATAAAAGCTGTTTAAACCAAACAAAAAATATTCGGTTCCGAGAAATTATTATCAGGGTGCCCAGTCTTCCCCTGTTTTTCTTTTTTTTCTCGAAATTCCCCTTTTTCCCCCTATTCTCCAAAATTTACCCCCTTTTCTCTTTAAATATACGATATTTGAAACTGTACCCATTATTGAATAATAATTAAAGCAATTATAGCACCTAAATAAATTATTTATGAATAAATAAGGTACACGTTCCAAGTGCAGACCATTAAAATTGAAGATGAAACATTTTAAAGCAAGTTGAAAATTTGAAAACTGGAGAGTATTTTTTAAATAAGTATTAGAAGATTAATTCATTTTAGTTAAAATGTACAAAGTTAAATACCTAATTAAAAAATGGAATATTCCAAATTCATCAACTGTAATTTGAAATGTTCTAACTTGAGCAATTTTTAATGTTTTTAAATCTTTGCTTGAAAATTTAACTATTGTTGAAACTTTTTTTTTGTTAAAAATTAATTTTTTTAACTCACAATTGAACTATTCCATTTGTGTTTGAAAATTGATCTTTTTTAGTCGGAAATTCAACTATTTGTTTACAAGTTCAAATTTCGTTCAAAAGTTATATTTTTTGACAGAAAGTTGGTTAAAAATGTAACTATTTGGTTGAAAATATATTTATTTGGTTGAAAAGCTGTCTTTTTGGTTGAAAATCAAACTACTTTGTTAAAAATTCATTTTTTTAAACTGAAAATTGCAATTTTTGATTTAAAATTATTTTTTGTATTGAAAGCTTATATTTTTGAGTTAAAAATTCGAGAGTATTATAGAAAGTACTTTTTGTGGCACGAAAATCCAATAATTTGGTAGAAAATTGGTTTTTTCATTTGCAAAGTAGTTTCATGAAATGAAAATGTATGTAATCTGTTAAAAATTCGTCTTTTTTTTGTAGAAAAATAATCTTCTCGCTTTAAAATTCGACATTTTGAATACATTTTTTTTTCTTTATTGGCTAAAAAATCTTTTTTGGTTGAAAACTCAACTCTTGTTGAAAATTCGTGTTTCCGGATTAAAGATTCAACTGTTTTGTAGAAAATTTGAATTTTCTCTGGAAAATTCAATAGTTTGGTGGAGAATTCAACTAATTGGTCGAATTTTGAACTACTTTGTTAAAAATTCATTTCTTACTTAACAATTTATCATTTTAGTTAAAGTTTTTTCTTGTTTGTTAAATAGTAGGGGTTTTAACTAAAAATTGTAATGTTTGGTTGAAAATTAACTTTCTAATTATTAATTCATATTTTCGTGTTGAAAAATCAACTGCATTGTAGAAAATTCTTCATTAAGGCTTCAAAATTCAACAATTTGGGAGAAAATTCAGTTTTTTCAATTGAAAATTAATTTTTTGAAACGAAAATATAACTATTCGATTTTTGGTTGAAAACTGATGTTCTTAATTCAACAATTCAACTATTTTGTCCAAAAATTATCTTACTCGTTGAGAATTTAAAATTGCGAAAGTTAAAAATAAATTCCTTGCTCAGTTACAATTTTTTTTTAAATGTGTAAAAACATGTTTTTTTTTTGATTGAGCCATATGCACACATTTTAAAAAAAGTTGAATATGTCGAAACTGAAATTTATTCAGCTTGAACCAAAGAAACATTTTTTTATTTTGCTTTTTCGGAAAAAAATGTTTGTCGTGAATTAGGATTTTTGGGATTTCATACCTTTTTTTGCGATTTTCGAACGTTATAAACATTTTAATTCTAAATTTAAGAAAGAGAACAGAAGATATTAACCGATTTCGAATTTGTTTCTTTACTTGTTTTGGATGCCGACCCACAAATTGTTATCCCTCAGTTCAAACAATTCAATTAATTTTAGCATTTTTACTTCGCTCCAGTAAAGAGTTTAGTTTTAAATTTAGACTGAAAGTATTAATTATAGTAAGGATGAAATGACAAATCTTGGAAAGAAATATTTATGAGAACGATGTTAAACATATCAAAATTGTGTATTTAACTAATTTTATTTTTTTCCGGACTTTTTTATATCACTCTGGATGGATTTCCAACGATCTAAGTATATCCAATTTTTGAAAATAAATCTTTAATGGCAGAAATCATTGAAAAATCATTAAAAATTATTTAAAAATGTATCATTTCCTACGAAAAGGTTGTTTGTTCTTTTCGACATATGAAAATAAATATTTAATCTTTCCCCTATTTTCCCCGTTTTCGTGAGAAAACAACCCTATTTCCCCATTTTTAAGCTCCTTTTGCGCTGTGATCCCTGTAATATTAAAGATCGAGATACCATAGTAGTATGGCAGATTTTATTGTTGAAAATCTGAAAAAAAATGAGAAAATATCTTTTTTTTCATGAAATGGTAGTAATTTCTACAAATATCAATGTGAAAAGGTTGAAAAAATTATTACTACGTTAAAATTGGAAATTAATTTGAACTAAAATTTTATTACAAATTATTTTTTAATTACTGTTTCAAAAAATGATATGTCGAAAACGATGTATTATTCTACTAAAAAAAATCTTCCAAATAATATAATATTTGAAACTGGGTGGCTTAATCAAGTACGACCCTAGTCATTTTTATTGCTATAAGAAATTCAGAATATTTGTAAATTCTGAAAATTTGGTACAAAACAAAAAAACAGTATTGAAGTATAAAGTAGAGTTATTCACTATGTTCATTTATAATAATTATCTCGACTATTATTATGATAAAGGAGAAAACATTATGAAATTGTTTCTAATCATTTATTTAATTTTGTAAAATGTCAGTACGCGGTCTGTCTTTCAAACGGACCGCCTACAAAATGTTGAGGAGGGGGCCTACACGTTTCTAGTTGTGCCACTGAACTTACTTACAATTTCAAATAGTAAGGATAACAATCTCGCGCAGTGCTTATTGCAATGCGAAAAAGCAGATCGAACTCACTTGCAAAAGTCAAACTCACAATTCTTTGCTTACTATGAAAATTAGTTATTCATACAGTTTACATGTTCAAATGTACTATTTCAAATAGTTATTGACGCTACTTGTTCTAGTAATCTTTCTTTTTACAATTTGAAGTAGTAATGCTGATTTTAGGTTTTGTATATTTTGAGATCACTATCTCATTCAGTATCAAAAACTATTTGAATTGTTTCTTGTACAATGCGAACAAGTAAACTTCAAGTTAACAATCCCTATTGAAAAATCCAATGTATGAAACTACATTGGAAACTATATAGGGAA
>CAKNYM010036261.1:0-11209 GCA_932195095.1 Andricus curvator | reverse complement strand
CCAACGAAACCCTGTCCAACTCTCAGATATTGTCCCCAGGCATCCAAGAACAACCGTCGCCCTGCCGAACCCTCAGATATTTTCCCCGGGCACTTAAGAGCCGCCAACGCCGTGTCCAAATCTCAGAAATTGTCCCTGGGCACCCCTTGAATCACCAAAGCTCTGTCCACTTCTCAGAAATTATCCCTAAGCATCCAAGAACCACCAGAGCACTATCTAACTCTCAGAAATTGTCCCTGTTCAACCGAGAACCACCAACGCCACCAACTTTCAAAAATAATCCTTGAGCACCCAAGAACCACCGATCCTTTGTTCTAAATTAAAATCATTAGCATCCAAGAACTACCAACGCTGTGTCCAACTCTTAGAAGTTTTCTTTGGGAATTTAAGAAACACCAACGCCGTGTCCAACTCTCAGATATTGTCCCGAAGCATCCAAGAACAACCGATTCCCTGTCCAACCTTCAGATATTTTTCCCGGACACTTAAGAACCGCCAACGCCGTGTCCAACTCTCAGATATTGTCCCGAAGCATCCAAGAACAACTTACTCCCTGTCCAACCTTCAGATATTTTCCCCGGCCACTTAAGGACCGCCAACGCCGTGTCCAACTCTCAGAAATTGTCTCTAGATACCCTTTGAATCACCAACGTTTTATCCAACTCTCAGAAATTATCCCTAGGCATCCAAGAACCACCAAGCACTATCTAAATTCTAACTCTCAGAAATTGTCCATGGGCGCTTAAGAACCATCAGCTTCATCTCCATACCTCAGAAATTGCCCCTAGGCATCCAAGAATCACCAACGCCTGTCTAACTCTCAGAAGACGTCTAACTTTCAAAAATAGTTCCTAAGCACCCAATAACCACCAAAGCCCTGTCCAGCTCTCAGATATTGTCCTCAGGCATCCAAAAACCACCAACGCATTGTCCCACTCTTCGAAATTGTCACTAGGCACCCCAGAACTACTGCTGCCGTTTCCAACTATTGAAAGTTTTTTCTAGGCACCCAAGAACCTAGTTTCCATTTCTCTAGGCATCCAAGGTACACCCCCGCCGTTTCCAAATATTAAAAGTTTTTCCTAGGCACCCAAGAACCCAGTTTCCATCTCTCTAGGCATCCAAGGTCCACCCCGGCCGTTTCCCACTATTAAAAGTTTTTCCTATGCACCTAAGAACCCCGTTTCCATCTCTCTAGGCATCCAAGGTCCACCCCCGCCGTTTCCAAATATTAAAAGTTTTTCCTAGGCACCCAAGAACCCCGTTTCCATCTCTCTAGGCATCCAAGGTGCATCTTCGCCGTTTCCAACTATTAAAAGTTTTTCCTAGGCACCCAAGAACCCCGTTTCCATCTCTCTAGGCATCCAAGGTCCACCCCCGCCGTTTCCAAATATTAAAAGTTTTTCCTTGGCATCCAAGAACCCCGTTTACATCTCTCTAGGCATCCAAGGTCCACCCCCGCCGTTTCCAAATATTAAAAGTTTTTCCTAGGCATCCAAGAACCCCGTTTCCATCTCTCTAGGCATCCAAGGTCCACCCTCGCCGTTTCCAACTATTAAAAGTTATTCCTAGGCGCCTCTTAAATCACTGACTACCTAGCCAAGTCTGAACAATTGTCCTTAACTACCCCTTGAACCATTGACGAGCTGTCCGACTCTCAGAAATTGACCCTAGGCACCTAAGAATCACCGACGTTTCCAACTATTAAAAGTTTCTCCTATACAGAAAAGAACTCCGTGTCCAACTCTCCAAAATTGTCCCTAGGCACCTCTTAAACCTTTGACGCCCTGTCTAACTCTGAGGAATTGTCCCTAGGCACCCAAAATTCACCACCGTCGTTTCCAACTATGAAAAGTTATTTCTAGGTTTCCAAGAACCAACTTTTCCCCTAGGCACCCCTTGAACCATTGAGCTCCTGTCCAAATTACAGAAATTGTCCCTAGGTATCCCAGAACCATCAAAACCCTGTCCAGCTCTCAGAAATTGTTTCTAGGCCTCCCAAGGTCCACCCCCGCCGTTTCCAACTATTAAAAATTATTCCTAGGCTACAAAGAACCCCGTTTCCAACTCTCATAAATTATCCCTAAACACCCCTTTAAATATTGAAGGCACTGTTCAACTTTCAGAAATTGTCCCTAGGCTCCCAAGGTCCACGCCCGCCGTATCCAACTATTAAAAATTATTCCTAGGATTCCTAGGCGCCCAAGAAGCCCGCTTCCAACTTTCAGAAATTGTCCCTAGGCACTTAAAATCCATCAACCAATTTATAGCGCTTAAAACTGTAAAATTTTTAATTGTAGTATTAAAAATTATCTCGTCTAGAATTTAGATTGTTCAAAATTTACCATATTTAAATAAACCATTAAATACTGTGGGGTTTAGGATACAAATTAGTTCAAAAATTTTAATTTTTTAAAATTGAAAGCGCTTAAAAGTGCATAGTTTTTATCAAAGCATTAAAACCTTTCTGGTTCAGACTTTAAATTGTTCAAAATTGTAAAATTTTTTATTAAACCATTAAAAACTGTGTGGTTTAAAATTCAAATGGTTTAAAACTGTGCAATTTTAAGTTGAGCGCGTTTCAAATGGTACAAGTTGGATTGAAAATTTAAAATTTAGATTGTTCAAAATTTGGAATTTTACTTGAAGCATTAAAAATGATCTGGCTTAACATTTAGATTGGTATTCAGGGTTGTACAACTTTCTGGTTTAGAAGTTAAATGATTCAAATAAATTTATAATTTAATAATTGAAAAAACTGAACATTTTTTACATGAAGATTTAAATATTGTCTGGTATACAATTTAAATTGTTCAAAATTGTACATTTTGTAATTGAAGCACTAAAAATAGTCTGGTTTTGAATTTAGATTGTTTAAAATGTATCATTTTTAATTGTAGCATTAAAAATGCCTTTTTTTAAATTCAAGTTGCTTAAAATTGTGCAATTTTAAATTAAAAGCATTTCAAATGGTACAAGTTGGATTGAAGATTTGAAATTTAGATTTTTCAGAATTTAGAATTTTTACTTAAAGCATTAAAAACGATCTGGCCTAACATTTAAATTGTTCAGAATTGTACAACTTTCTGGTTTAGAAGTTAAATGGTTCAAATAAGTTTATAATTGAATCATTAAAAACTGCTGGGTATAAAACATAAATTGTTCAAAACGGAACATTTTTTAATTAAAGGTTTAAATATTATCTGGTATACAATTTAAATTGTTCAAAATTGCACATTTTTTAATTGAAACATAAAAAATAGTCTGGTTTTAGATTGTTTAAAATGTGAAAATTTGAATTTAAGCATTGAAAACTGTCTACTGTTTCAGTATTTATATTGTTCAAAATGTACAATTGCAAATTAAAAGCGCTTAAAATTGAACAATTTTTAATTGGGGCATTAAAAACTGTGAGGCTCAGAATTTAAACTGTTCAAAATTGTACAATTTTACAGTTGCGTACTTATTGAATACACTGTTTATAACATTTGTAAATTTAATTATTAGCTAAAAGTATTAATTAAATATCAGTATTAACTTGCTTCCAACAGAAATTATTGGAAAAAACAAAATATACCCGTGAATAATAACGTCATTTGTTTTATATATTTGACATAAACAAATAAATATATTCACTTTTAAACACTTGTCGTGATTGATAAAAAAAAACAAAAAAACATTATGATATATTCTTATGTTTTTGTAGAAAAAAACCATGTTTGTTGTATTGAAAAAAATTTTCTATAAATTTTCTTTTAACTCAGCTGGGATTCGAGCCCAGAATGATTCGTTTGCCGGTCTGGCATGTCCGGCAAACGAAAGGTCCTGGGCTCGAATCCCAGCGGAGTTGAAAGGCGTTGCTTTTTTTTCACAGAAAATTTTATTTTATGTCTTATTTTTAAAAATCCATCTTGTCTAGTCAAGTGGGTCGGTACGATGGATCTTAAAACATCTTAAAATAAATTTCCATATTGAAAACTGAGATTTTCACATTTAACCGTTCATAAAAACTTGAAATACAATTGTAAAAGCAATACTTCAGCTAGAGTGAAGTAATAATTATTTCATGTAAGAAAAGTATTTGTTTAAACGATTTGTTATTGTTTATAAGCATCTACTCTTCGGGTAATTCTAGAAAGTTGCGCTTTTTTCTTAAATTTTCCAATTTTCTCTGGCTTTTTAGTTATGAATAAATAATTAACAAACATCAAAGAAAATAATTGCGTTAAAAAATCTCTTTCTTTTGTGGATATTTTTTTGATGAAATAAAAATCTAAAAATGATTTATTTATCTATTCACCCTAGACTTTCTAGCAATTAATCATTTATTTGAGAGCTTTATAATTTCTTTATGTGTGTATATTTCTGTACAATTTCACATTTTTATTTTATACTCCCAATTATTTCTAGTTATTCCATCCTTGGTTTTTGCCTCTACTGTGAGATAGCCTTTTTCTTAAAATTAATATTTTTTAAATGTTAGCAAAAGAGTAGAAACACTTCGTTCAGAAAAAAATGGAATACTATTTAAAAAATGATTCTTTTTGATGTTTATTTATTATTTCTTCAAAACTGAGAAGTCAAAGAAAAATGGAAAATTTCAGAAAAAATGCAAATTTCTAGCATTATTCTAAAAGAATATTGTTACAAATAACAACGAATTGTTTAAACAATTGTTTGTTTAATTATTTCCTCACTCTAACTAAAAAGTTGGAAATTTAATAAATAACCGCGGCCTTCTATAGCAATTTATTTACTTGCGGTTTTTTCTGAAATTTTTAACATTGCTTTGAATTTTTAGTTAGGAAAAAATAAAAAGATTATTAATAATTTAAACAAAAAGGCTTTCTGTAACTACTTCAAGTAAAATTTACATTTAGTATGATCCAATTGAAAAATTTGAAGAATATTTCAAATATCTATATTATTTCAGAAAAATGTATTCACAAAAAAGAAACAGATTGTTTAAAAAATGATTCTCTCTATTGTTTATGTATTATTTGTGCATATCTTAAAAGCCAAAGCAAATTTGAAAAAGTCAGAAAAAACCGCAACTTTCTAGCAATTATCTAAGTGAAAATAGTTATAAATAATAATAAATTGCTTAAACAATTGTTTGTTACCGTGCATTAATTATTAGCTCACTTAGTGACAAATTGACAAAAAGTGGAAAATTGCAGAAAAAAACCGCAAATATCTAGCATTACTATAGGAAAATATTGTTATAAACAATAATAATTTGTTTGAACAATTATATTTGTTGAATTTTATTAATTTTTATCTCGCTCTAAGTGAAAAGTCGACAAAAAGTTAAACATTTCAGAAAAAAGCAACTTTCTAGCACTATTCACAGATAATTTTATTTAAAATAGTAATCCATTGTTTAAACAATTATTTCTCTTATATTTAATTGATTATTCCCTCGATCTAATTAAGAGGTTGAAAATAAGTTTTAAAAAATCGAAAAAACCGCGACTTTCGAACTCTATTCTAAGACAAAATTGCTAAGAACAAATACATTGTTTAAACAATTTATTTAAAAATTGTATTAAAAAGAAAATTTATTTAAAAAATTATTTAAAAAAAAAACAATTTTTTTGCGGATTTGAACTAATTTGAGGGCGATATGCACGAAAATTAAAAAAAAAATGTCCAATGGAGTTTTGAACCTTTTTGGACATTTTTGGACTACAATAAAAATGGAGAGACAAAATCGAGAAAGTGGAGTCATCTAACGAGAAATTCTCGAACAACTTTGAAAAAGTTCAGATGATACAATCCAGAAATTACTTGGAAAATTTATTTGCTATTGTTTATATTTTTTTATTTTATATTTGATTATATTTATTATTATATTATATTATATATTATTATATTTGTTCATATTTATTTATTTATTTTTTCTCTGATTATACATAATTAATAATTATATCTGAGTTACTTCAGATATACCATTGAACACAATTGAAACTATTTTAAAAATGCTAATCAATCACGAAAAATGATTGAATTTTAATATATCGAATTGTTTATAACAATTATATTAAACAAATGCACCAAACTAACTTTTATTTGTTTTTTCTCTCTATAAGTTCTGTTGCAAGCGAGATAATACTGCTACTTAATCAAAAATTCTAAATAATAATTAACTTCTATTATTATTATTGCTTATGATTATTAATTATTATTGATTATATTAAAATAATTAAAATAGTTTTGTTTAGTTTTATAGTTTTGTGCTTGAGTAAATATTTTTTCACTAAAATTATTATGGTAGTACATACCTCAGCATTGATATTGTAAGAAAAAAGTTGATCGAAAATTAAACAATTATTATTTTTTATACCAACTAGTATAAACAAATGACACAAATAATCATTTCTTCGTGGAAAACAATCATATTTCCTATTAAATCTTTTTGAAAGCTAATTACAAGGATTTTTTCTCGCGCAAAAATATTTATTTGTTATTTTTTGATATTATTTGTTACTATTTGTTATTGACAAATCATTTCTAAATTCTCGTTAAAAATTTTTCTTACACTATCAATGCTGAGATAGTACTATAATAGTTGAAGTGAAAAAGCACTTTACTCAGGTAGCAAACTTTTGCAGTTGCGTAGTTATTTGATAAATTGTTTATAACAATTGTAAATTTAATTATTAGCTAAAAATCTTGATTAAATATCAGTATTAAATTCCTTTCAACAGAACTTTTTCAAAAATCTACGAATAAACGATAATAAAACAAATTGAATGTTTGTTGATACAATTGTTTATAACAATATAAATTGTTGAGGTTTATGAGTATATAATATAAGTCGCTACTAATTAAAAATATATTTCACAAGAATTTCATGTGTTTTTAACATTTGTGCACTATACTGAAAATGTTGCTTACATAAATTGTTTATAACAATGAATTTGCATTTTTAATTAATTATTTATGTTTTTTGAGTATATTTGCATCAATTCTAATCAGTAGCGAGTTTTTATATTCAATTTAAATTTTTTTTAATTTAAATGACTATAAATGAACAATTATTTGAAGCATTAGAAAAAGAATCTCCAAACTAACAAATCTAATTCGGAACAATTTAAAATTTTATGCGTTTAAAATTAAAATTAAAACATTAACAATTGAAAAATTTTACATTCAGAACAATCAAAATTCGGCAGATTTAAAAAGAAGCACTGAAAAATGCTCAATTATTAAGACTTTCAATTTTTAATTGTACAATTTCGAACAATTTAAATTCTAAATTTTAAATAATTGTAATTCTAAAACTTCAACAATTGAAATTCTAAATTTTAAACAATTTATATTCTAAATTTGAAACAATTTTGCACAATTTTAATTCTAAAACCAGACACTTTTCGATGCTTCAATTAAAAATTGAATAATTTTAAGCGCTTTTAATTTAAAATCGTAAATTTTAAACAATTCAAATAATAAAACAAACATTTTTTAATGTTTCAATTGAAAATTTCAAACAATTGAAATTCTAAATTTTAAATAATTGAAATTCTAAATTTTAAACAATTTATATTCTAAATTTTAAACAATTTTGCACAATTTTAATTCTCAAACCAGACACTTTTCGATGCTTCAATTAAAAATTGAATAATTTTAAGCGCTTTTAATTTAAAATCGTAAATTTTAAACAATTTAAATAATAAAACAAACATTTTTTAATGTTTCAATTGAAAATTTCAAACAATTGAAATTCTAAATTTTAAATAATTTAAATTTTTAATAATTGAAGTTGTAAATTTCAAATAATTGCAATTCTAAATTTTAAACAATTGAAATTCTAAATTTTAAACAATTTATATTCTAAATTTCAAATAATTTAAATTAATAATTTTAAACAATTTTAATTCTAAAATCAGACACTTTTTAATGCTTCAATTAAACATTGAATAATTTTAGGCGGTTTAAATTTAAAATGGTAAATTTTGAACAATTTTAAATCTAAACCAGACAGTTAATGCATCATCTAAAAATTATACAATTTCGAACAATTTAGAATTCAAGTAAAAATCAAGTCACGATTTGAATAAAAATTGCACCATTTTAAGCGCATTTTATTTTAAATTGTGATTTTTTAATGTTTCAATTGAAAATTTCAATTTTTTTAAATTCTAAATTTAACAAAATTAAAATTGTTAACTTTGAATAATTGAAATTGTAAATTTTAAATAATTGAAATTCTTAATTTAAAAAAATTTAACTTCTAAATTTAAGAAAATTTAAATTCTAAATTTTAAACAATTTAAAATCTAAACCAGACAGTTAATGCATCATTTAAAAATTGTACAATTTTAAACAATTTAAATAATAGAATTTCCAATTGTATATTTTCAAAGAATTTTAATTCTTAACTTGACAGTTACTAATGCTTCAATGAAAAATTGGAAATTTTGAATAATTTCAATAATAAAACAGTCATTCTTTAATGTTTCAATTGAAGATTAAATTTTTTTTTAATTCTAAATTTAAAAATTAAAATTTTAAACTTTAAATAATTAAAATTATAAACTTTAAATAATTGGAATTGTAAATTTTAAATAATTGAAATTATAAATAATTGAAATTCTAAATTTAAAAAAATTTAACTTCTAAATCAAAAAAAAATTTTATTCTAAATTGTGAACAATTTAAAATCTAAACCAGACATTAAATGCATCATTTAAAAATTGTACAATTTGAAACAATTTAAATTCTAAACAAGTTTTTAATGATTCAATTGAAAATTGCACAATTTGAAGAACTTTGAATTTAAAATTGCCCAATTTTGAACAATTTAAATTCTAAACAAGTTTTTAATGATTCAATTGAAAATTGCACAATTTTAAGAGCTTTGAATTTAAAATTTCACAATTTTGAACATTTAAAATCCTAAATAAGCTTTTAATTTTTCATATAAAAATTGAAAAATTTTAAGAGCTTTGAATTGAAAATTGCCCATATTTGAACAATTTAAAGCCAAAATAAGCTTTTAATGATTCAATTGAAAATTGCAGAATTTTAAAAGCTTTGAATTTAAAATTGTATAATTTTGAACAATTTAGATTCTAAACGAGTTTTTAATGTTTCAATTTGAAATTGCACAATTTTGAAAACTTTGAATTTGCAATTGCACAATTTCGAATAATTTGAATTCTAAACCAGACAATTTTTAATACTTTAATTACAATAATGTAAATTTCGAACAATTTAAATTCCAAAACCAGGAAAATTTTAATGAATCTCAATTCTTAACCATAAAGATTTTGATGATTCAATTAAAAATTGTACAATTTGAAAAGCTTTCAATTTAAAATTTAACAATTTTAAACAAATTGTATTCTAAAAACAGACAATTTTAAATGATTCAATTAAAAATTTCACAATTTGACGAGCCTTAAATTTTAAATTGCTCAAATTTGAACAATTTAAAGTTTAATTAAGTTTTTATTGATTCAATTAAAAATTGCATAATTTTAAAAGCTTTGAATTTAAAATTTCAAAATTTTCAAAATTTTAAATTCTAAACGAGGTTTTAATTTTTCAATTGAAAATTGAACAATTTTCAGAGCTTTGAATTTGAAATTGCCCAAATTTAAACAATTTAAAGTCTAAACAAGTTTTTAATGATTCAATTAAAAATTGCACAATTTTAACAGCTTTGAATTCAAAATTTCATGATTCTCAACATTTTAAATTCTAAACAAGGTTTTAATTTTTCAATTGAAAATTGAAAAATTTTAAGAGCTTTGAATTTAAAGTTGGCCAATTTTGAACAATTCAAATGCTAAACAAGTTTTTAATGATTCAATTGCAAATGCACAATTTTAAGAGCTTTGAATTAAAAATTGCACAATTTTGAACATTTTTAATTATAAAACCAGACATTTTTCAATGATTCAATTAGAAATTGCACAATTTGAAGAGCTTTAAATTAAAAATTTTAAAATTTAAAATTCTAAACAAGGTTTTTATTTTTAAATTAAAAATTAAGTTGCAGAGCTTTGAATTTAAAATTGCACGATTTTGAACAATTTCGATTTTAAACAAGTTTTTATTGTTTCAATTAAAATTGCACAATATAAAAAATTTGAATTTGAAATTGCACAATTTTGAACAAGACTATTTTTAATGCTTTAATTACAATATTGTAAATTTCGAACAATTTAAATTCTAAAACCAGGCAGGTTTAGATGCTTCAATCAAAATTGGTAAATTTTAATAAATCTAAATTCTTAACCATAAAGGTTTTGATGATTCAATTAAAAATTGCACAATTTGAAGAGCTTTCAATTAAAAGTTGGCCAAATTTGAAAAATTTAAAGTCTAAACAAGATTATAAAGTTTCAATTGAAAATTTTGAAAACTTTGAATTTAAAATTGCATAATTTTGAACAATTTAAATTCTAAACCAGACAATTTTTAATTCTTTAATTACAATATTGCAAATTTCGAACAATTGAAATTGTGAAACAAGGCAGTTTTTGATGCTTCAATGAAAATTGGCAAATTTTAATGAATCTAAATTCTTAACCATCACGATTTTGATGAATCAAGTAAAAATTGCACAATTTGAAGAGCTTTGAATTTAAAAATGCCCAAATTTAAAAAATTTAAAGTCTAAACAAATTTTTAATGATTCAATTTAAAATTGCACAATTTTAAGAGCTTTCAATTTAAAATTGCCTAAATTTAAACAATTTAAAGTCTAAACAAGTTTTTAATGATTTAATTTAATATTGCTCAATTTGAAGAGCTTTCAATTTAAAATTCTAAACAAGGTTTTAATTTTTCAATTGAAAATTGCAAAATTTTATGAGCTTTGAATTTAAAATTGGCCAAATTTGAACAACTTGAATTCTAAACAAGTTTTTAATTTTTCAATTAAAAATTGCACAAGTTGAAGAGCGTTGAATTTAAAATTGCAAAATTTTGAACAATTTCGATTTTAAACAAGTTTTTATTGTTTCAATTTAAAATTGCACAATTTTAAAAACTTTGAATTTGAAATTGCACAATTTTGAACAATTGAAATTCGAAACCAGACATTTTTAATGCTTTAATTACAATATTGTAAATTTCGAACAATTTAAATTCTAAAACCAGGAAGTTTTTAATTCTTCAATTCAAATTGGTAAATTTTAATGAATCTCAATTCTTAACCATAAAGGTTTTGATGATTCAATTAATAATTTAAAAA
>CAKNYM010036259.1:4167-30534 GCA_932195095.1 Andricus curvator | reverse complement strand
ACTAGTAACATGGCGGTAACAGCCGGCAGCGATCTTCATTTATACATATACATTTTGGGTCTAACCTCTATAATGTAATTTCTTTTTCGTAAGGGTTCAGCTGATAAATATCTGTTTTTTTATAAAAGCTTTTTTCACATATTATCTCCCTTTTCTGGAACTTATTTATCGTTTAATTATGTTCCTTTCCAACATTTTTGCAAAAATATTCATAATTATAATTCCGAAACGATGTATATTTTGAGGTTAAGCTGTCATTGCACGTTGCGTTTCCAAAACATCACTTTGTTACAAGCATGTGATTACAATAGCGGGATAATGTTACCTGCTTCGCTTGTAATTTGTTACTACTTTGAGTGGGAAATATATTGTCACTGGGTGACCAGCATGGAAGTCACCAGTGACTGGTTTTTTTAATCTTGTTACAATTATGTGACTATTCGGACTAGTAACTGTGTTAGCTGGGCAGTGTCAGTTTATTAATTTCAGCGAAAAAAATTAGTCCAGTTGTTTGATAAATGTTTGTCCTATTATTTGAAGGACATTAAAGGTCATTTCGCAAAGAATGAGCTTTTTGTAGATTGTGATAATGAAAAAACAGTGCTAACACTTGCATACTAGATGGTAGTTTATCACCAACTAAGTTTTCCTCTTTCTTTTCTAAAAAGTAAATCATTACCCCTTTTTCTGTACTTATGATAATTAATTCTTCGTAATTACAATTTGAAAACGAAACTTGATCATATATTAATAAAGCTGCGATATCCTACTGTTTTTAACGTTTTCTATTTTTAATTAAAAAGAAAAAAATATAACTGCGATGAAAAAGAAATTTGTTTTGAATGACCATTTTTCACAAAATGACCTTGAATGACCTTAAAGTAATATGACACGCAGTTATTAAACCTTTTGACGAATTAATAGATTTAATGCTTTCACGATTATCATTATAATAAATTAAAAATATAAAGCTTTTTCGGGTTTCAATCGTGTGCAAAACTACGAATCTGCCGACGTTTGGTGATCATTGCAGTTCACTTCTTCAGGGCTGACCTGAAACTGAAGTTTCAGGTTATATTGTTCTTATATATATTCTTAACCCCCCACCATGGGGCGCTCTGGCCAATCACAGGCATCGTAGAGAATATATATATAAGAAAAACATAACCTGAACCTTCAGTTTCAGGTCAGTCCTGAAGAAGTGAACTGCAATATTCACGAAACGTCGGCAAGATTCGTAGTTTTGCACACAATTGAAACCGAAAAAGCTTTAAATCTTTTGACTAATTTTTCACCGCAATGAATAAATTGACACTGTTTCTCAAAAAATAACCAGCAAAAAATTATGTTAATCGACATTTTATTCAGAAAATGACCTTGAGCCACCCTTGAATGTTATTGTCAAAATCTGAAAAAAATCTGAGTGCAATATTGAATTGCAAAGAACACAATTCATGCGCGCCAGAAATGAATAATCAATAAAAAGCTTCGATTTAATTAGGAATGGCCATTTTTCCTCTAAAATGGACTTGAGCGACCTTTGAATGTTATTGTAAAAATCTGAAAAAAATCTGAGTACAATACTGAACTGTGAAGAACATAATTCATACGCGCCAGAAATGAATAATCAGTAAATAGCGTCAATTTAATTAAGAATGGCCATTTTTGCACTAAAATGGCCTTGAGCGACCTTTGAATGTTATTGTAAAAATCTGAAAAAAAATCGGAGTGCAATATTGAATTGTAAAGAACACAATTCATACGCGCCAGAAATGAATAATGAATGAATAGCGTCAATTTCATTAGGAATGAGCATTTTTGCCCTAAAATGGCCTTGAGCGACCTCTATATCTTTTTTTTTTAATTCTGAGATGCTCGTCATAAACTACAATTCTCCTATTTCTGTAATAAAAATGTATGTAAATAATAATTATTATTAATGAACATTTTTGTAAATACAGTTACACACACAATTAATTTTCAATTCAATTTAGAAGAATGACACTTCGAATTAGGTTGAATAATAATTTAATGAAATAAAAAATATTTCTTCACGCACATCTTTACGACTTGAAGAATATGTGAATTAAAAGCAAAAGGTTCTCAAATATTTGAAACACCATTAATTAAAGTCTAACCTTCGAATTTTGTATCACATTTACCCATCGCATGGAGTAATAGTAAGGAGACCAAACTGTGTGTCCAAAACTTGTCGCCATTTTTTCGGACATATTTTAGGGGAGGACGTATGCTGAAATGTAAAGAAGTTCGCCTCGTTTTAAGTGCACTTTGCGCGACTATGTTTGAAATTTGAATGACTGCACATTTTTTTCAAAGAATTCTCATAGAAATAATATTAATACACGTAATGATCCTGATGTTAATAATACGAGTATTTCAAATGACTGAAGATTATGTTCAAGAATAAAATCAAGATAATATTATTACTCATGATAATGGCAATACATAACAATTTTATTTGTCAAAATCAATCCAACATTTCTACATTTACAGCACACGTAGGAATAGTCGAATTTACTATAAATAATAATCATTATTCATATTCATACTGATAATATTATTACTAATGATAATAGCAATACATAAATTCATTTGTTGAAAGCAATTCAACATACACGGAAATCGTCGATTGAACTATGTATATCAATTCTCATTCTCAAGCCACATATCTACATATCAATACTCAATTCAATCACTTCGGACTCTTCTTCTCTCCATGAATTTCAAACAAATGATTCCTCAGATTGGAGAACATAAAGTACGCTTGTTTATATGGCTCGTATGGGCAAATTATTCTGATTTTCTTCAGTTTTTCACTGCGTGAGTGGAACTTGCTGATGTGTGTATCCAACGATTTCTCATTGCAAACATTTTTTGTCGCAAAGTTCACAAGATGAGTCTTTAGAGGGTAGAAGATCCGAGAGCGGTTCATCATCACGGGATTTTCGAAAATGTCTGTATACATTTTTTCTCTCTAAGAATGTTTTATCACAAGATGGTCATTTGATCCTAGAGTCCATTATTGTTTATAGTAGAATTCATGAACGTTAAGAAGAAATATAGCAACTTGAAATTATATATACACTGAATTAAAAATACGCAATCAGAAGTCGCAATTGCACTGTTGTAAATAACGATAGAATACGATCTAAACAGGGCAAAGTTCAAAACTTAACTGAACTGTAATTCTTACTCGAGTAGAGTTCTCGGTAAAATTAACCCATAAGTGTATGTCTGTAGAGGAATGACGTCACTGGGGGGTGGTCTTTCTGAAATCATTAGTGAAACTTATTGTGTGAGTTTCGACTCTATGAATGATGTAAGTGTACATATGAGAATTAATATGAATATTGAATTCGACGATTCCTATGTGCGATGTAAATGTAGAAATGTTGGATTGATTTTAACAAATAAAATTTTCATATATTGCCATTATCATGAGTAATAATATTATCTTGATTTTATTCTTGAACATAATCTTCAGTCATTTTAACTGCTCGAAATACTAACATTAGGATCATTAAGTGTATTAATATTATTTCTATGAGAATTCTTTGAACAAAATTTGCAGGCATTCAAATTTCAAACATAGTCGCGCACAGTCACCTACCAGAGGCGAAGGCTGCGCGCGCTTTGGGAGCCAAAATAGGATGATGGCATGAACGGCTCGTCTCAAAACGGGGCGAACTCCTTTACAATTCAGCGGACGTCCTCCCCCAAACTATGTCCGAAAATTTGAGGTTCATTTTTCAAATGCACGCGCATTGTAGTTTGGTCTCCATGACCCATCTTTACCTAATATGCAACATATGATTGTACCCATGTAATGTGCATAATTTAATTCAAGTTCTACTGCTCTTGCTCGCGCATGATGCAAGGATGAATAAGCCACTATGATCGTAGCTGTCATGATCCGCTCCTATGACAGCTGGGCGCTCGTTGTCTTAGGGTGTTTTCATGCCTCTGCAAGCAGGCAGTCTGTCTGCACAAAGTCCACAATAGTGGAAGAAATAGAGAGTGGTCCGTCTCTTCTACTCTTATGGACTTTCTGCAGGCAGGCTGTCTACTTGAGTGCTTGCCACGGTCGTATAGACAGGTTTAGAATCCCCGGTGGTGGGGGCATTGGAACGATGACTCGCGTTTTGAACATGATCTTTGTTTCTCTAAGTTACCACCAAGAGTGGAGTGCAACCATCGGAGAGTATAGGGTCGGAGCGAAACTAACCTATAAATGTGTTCTTTTTTAATCATTTGTTATGTTGTGTTCCGAAGTGTGACAAAGGATGTGCTGCCAGTGAAGGTGAAAAAAGTTCAATGTTTATGGTTCCGAAGGATGAGGAACTTCGCAAAAAATGAGAGGAAAACATTCCGGGAAGTCGAAAACTCAAATCCTCTCATGGCATTTGCGAAAAATATTTTCAAAACAATTGCATTATACGTGAGTACATTCGCAAAGGTTATGTGCCAGTGCATGTAAACGATGTGATGTAAACAAACCATATACTCTCCGATCACCGCGCTCCACCCTTGGTGGTCACTTCGGGAAACAGCGTTTGCTGCAAAGCGCGAGTCATCCCCACCACTGGAGATTCTGGACCTGTTTATACGACCGCGGACCGTATATATATTTTCAAGTATATTTTTCAAGTTTTCATATAAAAACACTCGCGCCATCTATTATTGAGCGTAGAAATACTTTTCCTCGGTGAGAGAAAACTTTGCAAAACCTTGTTTATTTCGGAGCGTGCTTGTGGAAAGTGTTTTGGAGCCTATTGCATCAGAGCATCGCATAAAGTTTCCAGCGTCCGCCGAAAAAGTCTCGATAAAATTTAAAAAAAACATGAAATCTTCAAGGTAAGCATATTTGTGTATTGTGTGGATAATATTTGAGAAAATCCCAAGAGGGATATTCAATTTTCTAACTAGTTTGGTTGTGGTGTGACGCGATGTGGTTTTAGTGCTTGTCGCCATGGTTGAGCCATTTGTGTAGTCATGGTTGGGCCACCGTAATTTTTGTTTATAATCACGGCAACAGCATCACTAAATACATTTTGTTGGTACGCAAATGAACGACTCGAGTTATTTTGAACCTTCGACATCCAGGTCTCGTGAAAGAAGTCTTTCCAGGTCTCGTGAAAGCAGTCTTTCTGCAGTTTTCACCTCAATTGGACCTGTGCAAGTTTCCACAACAGTAACTAAATCAAATCGCGGACGGCGCCGAATGAGCAGCACAGTTTTGACTTCGCGAGATAGCCTCGAAATTTGCACGAGAAGCAACAAAAGCGAAAAGTTTCAAAGACACCGACAAAACACCCGGGTTCAACCAAAAAGATACCTGCCAAACGAGGTCGACCATCCAAAAAAATGAAGCAGCCCTCTTCAGCTATGACACCTGCTAAACGAGGCCGCCCGCCTATGAAAGTGAAGGAGCCCTCTTCAGATGATAATGCAGATGAGGACTTCTGTATCATCTGTTTGGAAGCGATGCCTCAGCACTTGAACCGCAACAACTCCGTTGCATGCATTGAGTGTAAGATAGAAGTGCATTTGAAGTGCGCGAAACTCACAAAGAGTTATTTCATTTGTCAAAACTGTGAATCAGACTAATTTTTTCTGCATTATTTTATGTTATAATTATGAAATATTGAATAATAAACAAAATTAACTTCATACTTGGTCATCTGAAATCATTTCAGAATATATTTTGCCGATATTCAGAGGTGGCCCAACCATGCCCAGATAGCAAACGTGCGGGGCACGTTACTCGCAGGGCATGCAGGGCACGTTACTCGCACGGCATGCGGGGCACGCGTTGCGTGCTGGGTGCGAGGCATATGGGTCGCAATTTGTGAGGGGCACGTACGTGCGAGGCATATGCGACGCACTTTGTGATAGGCAGGATGTGCGGCGCATGTGTGTCGCACTTTGTGAGGGTCATTATATACATGATATATAAGTAATAAGCACATTTTTTGATAATAGTAGTATAGTAAACTATTATTATTGTAATAAAATTCTTAAAAATATTGATAATTATTATAATTAAAAATTGAATTAACTGATATTTTAAAAATTGTTTATTTACAAAAATTAAAACATTCCCGATTTTATATAGAGAGAGAGATAAACGTTTATTTTTTAGCCTGCTGGCCTTAAAAAATTGACTTGCTTACACTTCCATTTTTTACAAAATTTTCTTAAAACTAACCCTTAAGACTAACATCCTTCCACACCTTATCTCTAACGCCGCTCGCTCTTATCGCATTGCCTTCCTCGCTTCGCCTCGCCTCGCTCGCATGTCCCTACTTTCTTGCTTGCCTCGCATTACCAAACTCTGCCTCCGCGGCTAATACCTAATACTTATCTACTATTTACAATATTTACATTTACTTATATTTCCTTCCTCCTCTATTTACAATCTTTCCTTCTCCATTCCTCTTCCTCCTTCCTTCTCTTCTTCTCCATCTTACCCAATACTCCCTTCACCCATGCTACTGCCCTTTTGGCCCCCTTTCATGCATCAATACCTCCATGCTTATCCCACTCCTTTCCAGCGCCACGCACTCCTCCAACCAGTGCTCCACTCTTGCCTCCCCCTTCCCACATAGTTCACACATCCTCTTTTCCCTAGCGAGCCAGAATCTATTGAAACCCTCCATGCACCCACATCTCATCCTCGCTATAAGCTCCTGACTTCCTTTCTCTCCTTTCTCACACAAATATTGCGCTCTCGCCCTTGGCATAATCCACACATAGTTCCCATTAAACCTTGTATCTCTTATTCTCTCTTCCCCTGCTGTCTTCTCTCTCTCCATGCTCTTTTTCTTAACCAACTCATATACCTTCCTTCCTTCCTCATTCATCCTTCTCAATTCATCCATATGCAGTCCATTCGTTGTAAAATACCTTTCTCTTTCAACCTCCATCTTCCCACCCCCTCTCCTGTTCTCCTTCTCCCACCAACACTCCCTTACCAGCTTACTTCCCCCCTCTTCCAAAAATTTCTCCTCATATTTACACGCTCGACTCCCCGCTAGAATCCCTACACTCGTTCTCCCCGTCTCCCTCCTGACAATATAATTACGCGTGTTCCTTGCCAACCCCAGTGTCCACTTTACATATCTCTCCTGTATCCTATTTACCTCTTCGCTTTCCTTCCACCCCCATACCTCTACTCCATACAATAGCACACTCATCACTAGTGAGTCAAACAATTTCATTCTCCTTCCAAAATCATCTGCGAATAACTTCTTTCCCAACCCCCACACCTGCCTCATCACCACGTTTGCCCTCCTCACTCTCTCTTTTATGTGACCATCCACTCCGCCATTCCTCCGAAACAAGAAGCCCAGGTACACAAACTCTTTCACCGCCTGCACCGTCTTTCCCGTCCGCTTCCACTCCCCTTCCTTATCCCTTCCACCTCCTTTTCTGAAAACCGTAACCTTGGACTTTTCCGCATACAGTTCTAACCTGTTCTTATCCAGGTATCTTCTCAACCTCTTCATCATTTCCTTTAAGGCCTCCTCGCTTTTTGCCAACAACACTATGTCATCTGCATACGCTAGCGACCAAATTCTAACCCCTCCTATCCTGACTCCTCCTACCACTCCGGCCTCCAGCTTACTTTCCATATCCGCAATTAAAATCGCAAAAAGCGTCGGGCTAAGCGGACACCCTTGTCTTAACCCCCTATCCATCCAGAATCCCTCCGAAATCCCTTGTCCTCCTCTTACCTTATCTTTGGTTTCTTCATATATCTCCCTTACCCTCTCGATCAGGCCTCTCTCCACTCCCCTCTCCTCCATCGCCTCCCACAACCTCCCCCTATCCACCGATGGAAACGCGCCTTTTAGATCCACAAAAAACGCGTACACTCTCGACCCCTTCTTCGCTAATTCTCTATCCACCACGTGCTGCAGAACGTAGATATTGTCGATAGTACTCCTACCTGCCCTAAAGCCCGTCTGCGTCTCTGGCAATATTCCTTTCCCCTCGACATACTTCCGCAGCCTCTCCGCTACTACCATCGCGTATACTTTATACGCCGTATTCATTTTCGTAATCCCCCTATAATTTTCCTGCCTATCCCTATCTCCTTTCTTATACAGAGGCACTATTAATCCTTCTCTCCACCCTCGTGGGAATCCCTCCCCCCTCCATACTTTCTTCACTACCTCCTTCAGCCTCTCCCTAACCTCTTGTGTACTAAACAGCCATGCTTCGTTCTCTAGCCCATCCAGCCCTGCTGATTTTGACCTTTTTAACTTCCTTATCTGTTTCTCTATCTCCTCGTCATTCAACTCCTCCATCTCTGCCTCCCCCGTTCTTCTACTCCCATCATCTCTCTTCCTTGAATCTGAGCCCTGAAATGATTCTTTAAAAAACTCCCTCCACTCCTCACTCCCTATTTTGTCGCTTATCCCTACTCTACGCTTCCTAAACCTATTTATTATCTTCCAGACGTCACTTCTGTCTTAACATTTCCTAACTCCTCCTCCAGCTCTTTCTCCTTGTCCTGTTATTTCTTCTTACACATCAATCTAACCCCCTTCCTCATTTCTACGTACTCCTCCCTTTTCGCAGTACCATCTTTCCACTTCTTATACTTCCTCTTCACCTGTCTTTTCATCTTTTTACATTCCCTATCCCACCACGGCTTCACCATTCCTTTCTTCTTCTTTTTCAATACCTTCTTTTGCACGCACCCTTTCACTTTCTCTTTTAATTCCTCCCATATCTCTTCCACCGTCTCCCCTTCGAAGCGTACCTTCCCTAACTGCTCCTTATATTTCTCTATCGCCTCCCTCGTCCAGCTAACCCTCTCCCCCGTGGACACTTCTTCCCCACCTTGCCTTCCGCCGTTCTCACCCCTTATCCACAACCCTAATGGCTAACGGTCTGATTCTACCCTCCCTTCTACTGCGAATCTCTCCATCTCCTCCCACCCATTCATATTCATAACTACATAATCTATTACCCATACCCCCACCTTACCTACGTATGTGTATTCTCCCTCTTCGTCCCCAGTTGCCATACCATTTGCCACCACCCAGCCTCTATCCTCCATCCAGTCCCTTAGAATCTCCCCCTCCTTATTTATTAACCTATCCTTCGAATTCCTTTCGAAGATCTCCCCTTCCCTGTAAAGGCCCCCTTCCCTCCCCATCCTTGCGTTAAAGTCCCCACCCAGTACCACCATACCCTCTTCTCTTTCACCTAACAGGTCTTCCACCCTTTCTTTAATTCTTTCCATCCCATCCTTATTGTACACTGTCACAAACTTACACATTACCCCTCCTATCTTTACTTTCCTCATTTGCACTCCCTCCCCCTCTTCCTCTCCGTGAGCTTCTTCCTCTAATCTATCTCTAACCCCCGTTATAATTCCCCCACTAGCCCTTCCTTTCTTCTTCACTCTGACCGCCTCCTGGAGTCTCCACCTATACCCCCTTGGCAGCTTTGGCTCTATTCTATCCCATTCCATTCTTTCCACCCACGTCTCTACCAGTCCTACCACATCAAATTCCTGGATATACCTCCAGAACTCCTCATCCTTCTTCTTTACCCCTGCTACGTTCCAGTAAAGCACCTTCACAACTCCTCTACCCTGCATTACCCCCACCCCCCTACTTCCTACGAAACAAATTCCCCTGCACTTCCTTCAACACCTCTTTCTCCTCGTCCCACACCCACATTTTCTCGTCTATTTTTATTTTCCGATATCCTACCTTCGCCGATCTCTCTTCACTCCTCTCCCTCCTAGCCCTGTCGTATAGCATTCTCTGCACATCCATTTCCTTTCTCGTCAAATCGTGATCGATGAAAACTTCCTTATCCTTTATCCTATTTTTATTTCGCATTACCCCCAATTTTTCTTCGCAGCTCTCCAACTCCACAACCGCCACTTCTTTCTCCCCTCCAACTTAACTTTCCCTTCCCTGCCTTTATTCCACCCTATGCTCTGTAGCAGCGCTTCCACGCCCTCCCTTTCTTCCCCGCTCTTTATCTTCAACCCTCTTATCACAATATTATTCCTCCTGTCTGCCTTCTCCTTCCTCTCCATTCTCAACTCCATTGCCCTTATCCTTTCCCTATCCGCCCTCTTCATGCCTACGCTCTCCCACTTTCTCTTCTATCATATTCCCTACCCTCTCCCAAATACCTTTAATCTCGCCCCCGCCTCCTATTTCCATTTCCGTCCTGCCCTCCACCTTCTCAAGCCTTTTTTCCGTCCTTTCTTTCCACGCCCTAATCTCCTCTTCCATCTGTTTTATTTTAACTTCTTTTTCTTTTCTTTCCCCCTCTAACCCATCTACTCTCTCTCTCAGCTCTATCACCTCCTTTTCCCATTTCTCATCTCTGATTCTTAAGTCCTCCCTCATGCCTTCCATCTGCTCCTTGGTCCCCCTTACGTCCTCCCTCAGCCCCCTGATCTCGCCTAACAACATCCCGAGAGCCTCCTTTTCCAACATCCCCTCCATTTGGGGGGGGGGGGTGACCTACTTGTTATCCCGCTTTTTTTAAACGGGCTCTCGACCTCGCTTTTCTCCGGACTCTCTTGGCTGTCTCTCTTCCTTTTCAAGAGATCCTCCCCGTCACTTGCGCTTGACGCTCTCTCCCTTACCTTCTCGCTTCCTTCGTTGCCACCGTCCCGATTTCTCCCTCTCCCCGACGCACCGCTCGACACCGGGCGACGCGTTGTTGGCCGTCGTGGCTTCTGGAAAATTCCCTCCCCGTCGGTTTCACTACCAGCACTGCCAGTACTCTCGCTGCCCACCTGCCGCTCTACCGCCGGTAACTGGGACCTATCCATGCAGTAACTGCCGCAACCGACAGATGTCTCTGCAAAATGTTGGCGTCTTTCGCCGCCAAATTTTCCTTTTTTTCCCTTTTTTTCAATTCCTCAGTTCCTGCAGACAACCTTTCTCTCCCTTAGCATCCCCTAACTTTGCGAGAACCACCCTTGAACCCTCGAAAGCCCAAGACTCCTGACCACGAACTCCCCCGATTACTTGCCAACCTAACCTCACTTTCCCTATCCAGCTAGATACCACCTGCCACCCACGCTGAAACTCACTTTTTATCTCCCCAATTCACCCCACACAACCCTACTCACCTCCTCGGCTTCCACCCTCACACTCCACTCACACCTTCCACACGAATTCCGTAAAATTCTCTCTCCACCTGTCACTAAACACGTTCTCACTTCCGCCACCAACATGCAAGTCCATTCCCGATTTTATAATAAGAATAAATTAGGAAATTAGTAAGAATTATTGAATGCATGGTTGTATAGTTTCAACGTACAGTATGCATTTTACTTATTTTAAAACTATAATTTCCAACTTTAATCGACTATACAAATAATTTGAATTAGCCTTTTGTCAATTTGAATTTGAAATTAAGTAAATAAAAAAATGAAATTTTTGGTATAATTTCTACTTTACATATTTATTTATGTTTATAACTTCAATTTGTGCTTTTAATTTCAAGTTTAACATTAAATTGAGTTTAAAATGTAATTTAAAATCAATGCTAAAAACTTTGTTAAGAAAATTAAAAAATTCATCTTTAATTTTCAATCGTATTGTATTCATTTTTTATTATTTTAAAGTAGAAATAAGAGGAGCTATATTTAAAAACTGCGCACATTAGCTGAATGATATACGGCGCAGACCCCGTCGCGACGGTCGAACGGTAATCGCCCGACGCACCGGAACAGCTGTTATCGACTTCCGTTGTCGGTTTCGCACGGTTTCGTTTTGCGAGTTCTTAGCGAAAACGTGTCCGTTCTCGATCGCAAATTTTATTATTGCGATAGGATTTTTATGTGTAGTGACTCTGCGGCCCCCCGTTCCTCTCGAATTGTGTCGAATCGTGCGCGTGTTTATTAATATTTTGTTTTATTCTCCTTTTCGGCGTTACCGGTTTTTTTACATGTGTAAGACAATTTCGATAATATAATAATAATTGGCGTACGTGTCAGGACTTACACATTTTTACAAGTACGGTGTTAATCTCGTATGCGGCAAGTAAAATATTTTGTATGTATACATACATAACCTAACACAAAATAGTTCCTCCTACACTGTGAATATTAGTAATAAGTAGGCTTGAGATTGCATGGAAGCCATTGAGGCCCGACCTACTTTTTATGTTTTCTGTCAGTTTTATGTGTCTGTATCTTGTAGTTGCAGCGAAAAATATGTATTATTGTTGATACAAACATGCGGTAACTGAATTGCTAATGCGCAACTAATATGTATAAATATTCCTTCCACCCATAATAAAAAATACGTTCACGATAAATTACCTGCTCTTTATTCAAAAATATCAATGCAAATATTTTCTGTACCCTCTAAAAATCCTAAATGTGTGCACGCACCATACCCGCACCGACTCGCATGGCGTGCGACCCTCACGATGTGCGACATACCTGTCACGCATATGAGGACACAGCTGTGTCATCCCCTGCGAGCACGTCGTGCACGCACTTTGCTATCTGGGTGACTACAAAGGCCCAACCATGACGACTTTTTTTCATTCAAATGCCCATAACTTTTTTCTCTTGTGTCTTATTAATTTATGTCTGCTGGAAAACGTTTTTTAATCATCACATCTTTTAAACCGTATGCTTAAATTTCCTAAATTATTTCGTAAGGTAAGTTATGGGCAAAAGTCGAAAAGTGGCCGAACCATGATGACTCTTCCCTACATATGATTATACATATAGTTTCAACGCATGCACACTGACGCCGAATTCTTTGCTTATAGAGCATTCTCACTTGTGACGACACGCGCTCCGACCGTCCTGTGAGGGAATAACATTGAGGGAAAACACATTGCCAGTATAGGGATGGCATATTTCGGAGACGTTTTTAAAATAAAATAATTAAAATGGTAAGGTATTGTTTCGTAGTAGGGTGTAATAAACACAGTGTTGTGCACCCAGACACAACATTTTATCGGATTCCAATAGGAATAAGTGATAAGAATAAAAAGTTCGGGACGAAATCTCGTGTTGGGCCTAGTGATCTGTTAACAAGTGAACTTATTGTATTATCGAAGAGAAAAAGGGAAATGTGGAAACGTGTTTTGCGCCGTGGGCCTTTAGGTGCAAGTCAACTGAAAAATGCCCGGATTTTTGACGACCATTTTATTCGTATGGTAAGTAAGAAAGATATGCATGTAGAGTGTAAGGTTATCTTTGCGAGGTTATGTTTACCAACACTGTAGCGGAAGATTTATGATTTATATTTATTACAATCGTTTGTAATTTGCTTGTATCATATAGGATGTCCAGCTGACTTGACGAATAAGGATCATCCTGATTGGGTGCTTCGTCAAAATTTAGGTTATGAAAAAGCAGCCTCCTGTCTCTGAGAGTTGAAAATGGTCCATGTGTTGAAAACGGCCATGCGACGGCGCTAGTGGTAACTTTGTTCGTGTTGTTTTGACGGTTATATGGCTTTCGTCATGTAGAGTCGTTACAAACTCTTAAAAATGTAACAATAAAACGGTTTCTTAATGAAATTATTGTGAAAATGGCCCGGTGGAGTTTTCTACTAGTGTTTTTAAGTTTGTTTGTCGTGTTAATTCTGCCGATGTGTATCGCTCCGGGGTGCAAATCAGGTTTCAAAAGTGAACTCCGAAAGACCCAGCTATTAAAGCTTTATGACAAAAAGCTTTAATTCGCAAAAATTTTACCGTGAAAGCAGGCCAGTTCGTTTGCAGTCAACATTTTTTAAACGAAGACATTCTCCACGAGAAAATCCTAAACGGACCCGATGACTCTATTTTGGGAAAGGTAAGTAATTATATATTTATTGTAAAATCGAAATGACAATTTAAAGATATAAGAAAAGTAAACTCTTTTTCATTCAATAAACTGTATTATTTCGTATTTTCATTTACTACTCATTTCAAAAAAATTCGGTTTGTTTTCCCCTCAGCAAGTTTAACAAAAAACACAATTTATTCATATTTTTCGCAATTTTCAGAATAAAAATTTGTACCAAGTTGATGTATTGAATGGTCTATTCAAGGTTCAAATGATTTTCAAATCAAATATCGAGCGCGAAGCGCGAGTGTCTGGATGAGAATGTGTTCCTTAAGGTCGATAGAACCTTGAGTAAATAAAGTTCCTTTTCAGTCTAAAATAAAAACAAATTTAACAATCACTTAATATGTAGAGGTTTTGATAATTTTATAATATTTGCAAACAAACTTTTTCTTTTCATCGAAGTCGAACACGAAGTTCAAAAATCTATAGGAGCCGAGCGTAAAGCGCGATGTAAATACGCCCGAGTGCGTAGCGCGAGGTGAATACATAATCGAGCGCGAAGAGAATGTGCCCGCCAAGCGGGCAGATTTTTTTTGTATGATACTCAAATAGAAGATTCACTAGATTAACTTGGTACACATTTTTTTATTCTGAAAATTAGGAAAAATATGAATAAATTGTGTTTTTTGTTACACTTCCTGGGGGAAAAACAAAATGATTTATTTTGAAACGAGTAGTAAGTAAAAATACCTAATAATACAGTTTATTGAATGAAAAAGAATTTAATTTTGATTTTTCTTTAAATTGTGATTTTCATTTTACAGTAAATATATAATTAATACCTTTCCCAAATTAGTGCCACCGGGTCCTTTTAGGATTTTCTCGTGGAGAATGTCTTCCTTTAAAAAATGTTTATTGAAAACGAAGTGGCCTACTTTCACGGTAAAATTTTTCCGAATTAAAGCTTTTTGGCATAAAGCTTTAATAGCTGGGTCTTTCAGAACGACGAAAAAATTAATTTTTTCATATTCGGGATCTTCGGGTTCTCTGAGTTCACTTTTGTAACCTGATTTTCGCCCCGGAGCGATACACATCGGCATGATTACTGCGATAAACAAACATAAAAACACTAGTAGAAAACTCCACCGGGCCATTTACACAAGCAGTGTTTAATGCATTACACGACAGGTCAAATCTGTCAAGAATTAAATAAGAGAAACTGCGTTGATTGCAAATCCGCAATATTTTATTCCGCAAATGACGAAAGTGTGGGTCAAACCCAAACTAATCATCCAGTGGCAAAATTAATCACCTTAGATCAAAATCACAATCTTCATCACCCGAATTTTAAACTCTTTGATTTTATAAAATCAACCGAAAACTCGTTTTCTCTGCATTGCAAGAAAAGTCATGTTTTTGACTTAGTCTTGAATGACTTGTCTAAACCCACATTTTAGTTTTCTTGTGCAGAACATGGGAAAGAAGTTTTGGCCTACACTATTAACTTATATTTGCAGAATAGAATGCGACAGTTTGCTAAAATTTCTTTAGCTGATTCCAAAAAAGCTAATTTGCAGAAAAATAAATTAGTGAAAATAGCTGAAACATAATTCTAATTCGTTATGTATTATAAGACTTCGAAAAATAATTTTCGATTAATTTGATTGTTGCCAATATAAGAATATTCGTTAATGGTCTTTCTTTAAGAGTGAATATACAAATGTTAGAATATTTTAGCTTCGTCACAAAGTTTATTTGATTTAAAAAATATTACATTTAAAAGTTCGTTATTTGTAATAGAAAATAATATTTTATGATGTATCATATTACTTTTTTGTAATATATAGATAAAATAATTATATTTATTATACAGTCGCATTACATTATCAAACAGCAATATAAAAAAATTGGTTCTTCATCACTATATTTAAAAGTGCTTGAATATCCTGGACTAATACAAAATAACGAAAAATAAATATCAAAACCACAAATTAACGAAAAAAAAGGTTGAAAATAGAAATTAACGAAATTTAAAATTGACCGAATTATAAAATTGCCGAATTATAAAATAAATGAACTATAAAATAAATGAACTGTTAAATTCCCATAAATATTTCAATACCTCAAATTTCTAAATTGCGGGAATTGAAATATTTGTGGAAATTTAATAATTCGTTTAGTTTATAATTCGGTAATCGTCTAATTCAGCAATTTTATAATTTGGTCTCGAAGTCGTTCAATTTTAGTTTCGGATATTTTTAAATTCGGAATTTTATTTTATGCCAATTAAAAATCTTGTCGATATTTGAAATTTTGGAAATTTTATAATTTGGTCATTTATATTTTCGACAATTTTTTTTCATTAATTTGTGTATACGTTATTTATTGTTTCATTACTTTTCATAAGACCCGAACATCCATGCAATTTTTTTTTGGAATTATGTCAATTAAACAGAATAATAAGTAAGTAGATAAGTCTCATTTACTACCTGACTCTACATTATGAAGAAAAAATTATTTTAAACGGTTTTCCATATTTATTTTGTAATTTGTATGCATTTTTCCTATGGTATTGCATGGTTTTGTAGAACAAAGTTACTTCCAGCGCCGCCGCACGGCCGTTTTAAACTCTCGTGACAAATTTTTTACATTGGGCAGTACAGTGGAAGCACCCCCCTGTGAAAAAGGAGCCGCTGTAAAAAGGAAAAATTCACTGACCCGCTACGACCGATCTGCGAAAAGGGTAAGGCTAATATTTGTGTATTTCAAACTTTCTTTAACCGTATTCGTAAAGTTGATATCTCGGGAGCATGTTTTTATTTATTTAAAAAAATTAAAAATTCATTTATTTATCTCCCAAAGGAAATTTAAAATATTTTTTTAAGTAAGTTTTTGCTGATTAATGAAGCGGACGATTAAAAGTAGAATGTCCAAAGATAATTTCGGCAAAATTTTAAATAAGAATCTTCTCAAATATCACGGGGCAATTGCAGAATAGGGGCGTCACCTCTGTTTTGGCTGGAAAAATTTTTTTTCGGTAAAAAACTATTAGAATCTTTAACCCTTAAATGGTAACGTCGGGTCACTCGTGCCTTGACCAAATCTTCTCCCCTTGCTAGCTTAGAGAGAAGCGTGGGAGGCAGGCCCAAACTATACTCTAAATAATTGTACACTAGTAGGCTATAAGCTCCCCAAGTGCCGTCACTCTAGTCCGTAAATAGCATTTGTAGAAAACAGTCGAAATTCCGGAAAGGCACGAGTGACCCGACGATACCATTAGCGTTGGCGAAAAGTGTAACGTAATTAAAATTCTTTTTTCAAAATTCTGATGTTTAATATTATGAATTGATGTTTTTTATTATGAATTGATGGATTAAACTTACCTGATAGTTTTTTAAGATAAGTTTTAATGGAAATTCGAATTTCTGAATTTTTTTCCCAAATATTGATGTTTTTCGACTATAAATTGATGAATTAAAGTTATCCAAAAGTTCTTTAACCTGAATTTTAATTGCAATTTGAATTTCTGAATTTTTTTGGAAACCTCATGTTTTTTGACTATAAATTGATGAATTAAAGTTGACCAAAAGTTTTTTAACGGGAATTTTATTGGAATTTCTACCTCTTTATACGTACTTTGAAAAAACTTGATTTTCATGCTCAAAGCTTAAGCATTCCTTTTATTTATACAGAATCTCAATCTTTTTTTCTTACAGTACTTTTTTTACCCTTTAATTTCCCGTTTGATTTAAAAAAAAATTAATTACATCCTAAGTTATGATTTTTTTGACAAAATGGTGCATTCTTCACGTTTTTATTTGTTTATTTCATTATATTGTTTAAAAAAATGATAAAATCAGCAATATAGTGATTCATTCTTATACTAGGATAGTTGATGAAATTTCATGAATTTTGTGAATTTTTTAGAGCACTTTAGAGCACTTTTCAAAGCGCCAGACACGAGTGACCCGACGATACCGTTTAAAGGGGTCGAAAATGACGTTACCATTTAAGGGTTAATTGAACGATAAATGAAGCGATTTGACGAGGCAAAAGTTTAAAATTATTGTTACTATTGTTACTACGATGTCTCAAATATAGGTCTGTCACGATATCGGAATGATCATATTTAATTCACCGTTTAGGTGCTTTTAAACATCCGTACGGCCAGGAATACAGTCAATGATTAAAATTGAATCTCATATTTGAGACATAGTAGTAACAATAATTTTAAACTTTTGCCTCGTCAAATCGCTTCATTTATCGTTCAATTAAAGATTCTAAAGTTTGTTCAGAGAAAAAAAAAATTTGGAGCCAAAATAGGGGTGACGCCCTTATGCTGCAATCTAACCGGTAACCATTTCGTGTCACACTGGCCCCTATCGACCCTAACCAACAAAAAGGCGTATTTTTGAAAACAGTTACAGAACAGTCTGTAACATGGAAATCAGCATTTACAGTTCAAATGAAAGTCCGCTCTCGAGCAACAGTCGTGCTACATTGAAGCAAAACAGCTTGATTTAAAAACGTAATCCAGGTTCAAGAAGATGAATTTTTTACATTGACACAAACCTAAAGATGGAGAAGGCTCGACTACAGATTGCGATAAATAAATAAATAACTTTAAAAAAAACATGCTCCCGAGATATTAACTTTCCGATTACGGGTAAAGAAAGTTTGAAATACAACAATATTAGCCTTAACCTTTTCGCAGATCGGTCGTAGCGGGTCAGTGAATTTTTCCTTTTTACCTTTTTACAGCGGCTCCTTTTTCATAACCTAATTTTTGCAAGGCACACAATCAGGATGATCCTCATTCCTCAAGTCAGCTGGACATCCTATATGATACAAATTACAAACGATTGTAATAAACATAAATCACAAATAATTCTTCCGCTACAATGTTGGTAAACAAAACCTCGCAAACATAACCTTACACTCTACACGCATACCCTTCATCTTACCACCAATCAAATGGTCGTCACAAATCCGGGCATTTTTTAATTGCTTGCACCTAAAGGCCCACGACGCAAAACAATTATCCAAATTTCCCTTCTTCTCTTCGATAATGTAATAAAGTTCACTTGTTGAAAGATCACTAGGCCCAACATGAGATTTCGTCCCGAACTTTTCATTCTCGTCACTTATTCCTATTGGAATCCGATAAAATGTTGTGCCTGGGTGCTCTATAGAACGAGAAACAACGATATCGTCCACACTCTGCTTGTGTCTGACGCGCAACTCATTGTGAGGTATAGGCAGTTAGCTTCTTCTTCTTCTTCTTCTTCTTGTTTGTGGCTTCTTGCTATACAGCAAATGGCCAGAACTAACACAAAGATAAGAAAATTATTTTAAGAATCCAATCAAAGTCAAGTTGCCACTCAATGTTCAAGCCACTACATAACACGTGCCACTGGCTCATTCCAAAGGCGAGAGAAATTACAAAATGACATTACCGTTACTAAAGAACCCACCCAACTCGCTTATTACTTCACCATCTGATTCAAACAGGAGATCATCAATGTCAACCTCTTCGGGGGACATACCCGGAAACTTTCGATCAAGAAATCCAAAAAAAGCAGGGCGGCCCTCAGAGAGATGAGGGCACTCAAAGAGGAGGTGTGGCAAGTCTCTCAGCTCAGCCCCGCAGTCGCGGTCAACAGGGAGATTCCAAACCATCCTTTGAAAATGGGAGCCTGTACATATATGGAAGGATCTGAGTCTAGTCACCAAGTTAATAAAACGCCTCGGAAAGCAAAAGCCCACGAACCATGGTCTTCTGGTTTTGAATGCTACCCGCTTAAATTACTCCCTATGGTTATCAATTTTCTCACCATAAGGCCACAGCCAACTCTTCCAGAATTCAAAATCACCCTTTATAAGCCCTAATACATCAACAACATGCAAGCCGGACCTAACTCTAAAATTCAAAAAGAACGATGTCTTATTTAACCCGTCAGCACGCTCGTTACCGTCAATGCCGACATGAGCCGAAATCCAAAACAAACCAACCGTCAAACCGCGAGAGAACGCCGGGGAAAGTAAATGCCCGATCTTACGGGCCAGGGTTGGTCCCTGGGTGTCCGAAAAGCGGTTCTCAATGCAATTAATCGCCGACATCGAATCTGAAAAAATGACACAAGGAGAGATATTCATATTTAAAATGTATTTCAGTGCAGAAAAAATCGCATAGAGCTCCGCAGACTTGATAGAGGAGCCCTCCTGCAAGGGAAGCCCAAAACTGTAGTCCATCTTAGGAACACAAAGGCAGAGCTAACCCGATCGATTCCGGAATCCACCGAGCCATCAGTAAATATCCTCACTGAGTCCGGATAAGACGCAGAGACCAGCCTGTCCTCAATCTCAACCTTTTGAAGGAGCTCCTTCCAGTCATCATCGAAGTAGGCAGGTCTGAGAGATCTACCGCAACTCATCAACACCCACTGGATCGAATTAAAGGAAGAAACCAGGGCAGACTTATCAGCCCTGAGTTTGTATTTCCTGCATTACCTACCCCTCCCATGTCTCCCCTCATCCTTATTGCATTTTTCAGCAATTAACTGAAGTTTCGAAATCAATGGATTATTCCTCCAACTGAAATTTCTCAGCAGGAAACGATCAGAAAGATATGACCTTCTCAGAGCAAGAGAGGGCTCATTCGCCTTAGCCAGGAGGACAGAGATGGGAGTAGAGCTCATACAGCCCAATAGAACTCTAAGCGCCTGGTACTGATGAACACAGTCGAGAATGCTCTAAGCTGAAACACTCGCACAAGGAAAGAGGGGAGTACCCCAATCGAGACAGGCCCTAACCAAATTCCTATAGACGGTACTCAAAACCGCAGGATCAGCACCCCAGGAGACTCTAGCAATGACCCGCAAAACGCTAATTGCTCTCAAAGCATTCCCGGCGACGAACTTAATGTGTGGAACCCAGGTTAGGCGCATGTCCAACGAAATTTTCAAGTAAATCAGGGTCGACTGACAAACAATCAAGTGACCACCAGCCTGCAGGAAGATCTCCTCCAGAACCACATCCGAGATCTAGTGAAAACACATAACTGGGATTTCGGGAAGGAGATAGAGAGGCCCAACTCACCGAGCCATGGGATTAAAGCTTCAATAACTTCCTTAAGAAGAGCCAGAGCCGTCATGATATCCCTGCATCTTACAATTAGAAGCAGGTCATCAGCGTACTGACTGGACCTCACCCCAGCAGGCAGATGATCACCAAGCTTACGCAGATCAAGATTAAACAAGATGAGTAACAGGACTCCTCCCTGAGGGGCACAAACACCAAACTCCCGGGGAACACCTTGCTCAGAGAAGAATAATGTCCTTCTAGGGATCAAAAATGATATAAAATTAGTCATTCTTGCCGCCACTCCCAGATCCTTTAAATTATGGATCAAGACCCCGGGGAGAATCGAATTGAATGCACCCTTGACATCGATCGCAAGGGCCAGGGTAGGCTCGCCCTCTCCCAATCCCCTCATGATCTCAGTGGTAACCGTCGAGACACAATCCAGAGTAGATCTGCCCCTCCTGAACCCATACTGGAATCTCGGAATCCATTCCACCTTCTTTGCCCTAAACTCCAACCTACGCTGAACCATTCTCTCAAACAACTTGCACATGGTAGACGTCAAGTAGATTGGACGAAACCCCTTACCAGCAGGCTTGGGGATAAAGATGACAAAAGAGCCAAACCAGGCGTCCGGGAAGATGGGCAGAACATACATTCTGTTGAAGAGAGAGAGAGAGGATGAATTCCAGCACCGGGTCAGAGAGGCCCCTGATGACCTCGCATGTGATTCCATCAAGACCAGGGGACGTACGAGCGTTGCATGAGTTCAGAGCCGCCCTGAACTCTACTTCCGAGAACGGACGATTCATAGGGTCGCTCTCATCAGCCTCTACAGACGGGGGAACAACAGGAGCGATATGTGGGGACACAAGAGCCTCCTGTAGCTCCCTAAGCTCAACCGAATTGGGATCAGTAACAACCGTAGTGTTCTTAGAACTGCAGCGAGAGGCCAACGACCGCACAGTCCGCCAGATTCGGTTGAAACCACTCGAAGGATTCAGAGAGTCACAGAACTGACGAAAGGAGCACTACTTCTGATTGCGGAGGAATTTTTTTACTTCATTGTCAACCTGCCACGCCTCCGGAACACCCTCTCTGGACTGGTTTGCCAGATACATCTTCAAGGCATCACGCCTTCTAGCCAACGCCGCATCACAGTCCTTATTCCACCAAAGCTAGGACCAAATCCGGGATGAGATCCTCTGTACCTTTCCGAAAAAGAGACCAATCAAGGTTCTTGACATTAAAGCGATTGGAAAAAGGAGATTGGACAGGAGTCATTCAAAGGAATCAACTCCCGATCCGAGACCGCACGGCACAGCTCTCTTCCGCTTGCATTTTCCCACTCAGAACTCCGCACAGGGGAGTGGGAATCGAAATCTCCACATAGAAGGATGGCATCATAGCCATCAGCACAGCCAAAAACTTCACACCAAGAGTCATAGCACAGAGTGGCTGTATAAACTGAAAAAAAGGCTACGGATCCAAGGGAGGTAGAAACCACGACTCCCACCGCATCAAGTCCACTAAGTCAGTCGCCGTGAAGATCCAAAGAACTAAGAAGGAGGTATCTCCTAATTAAAATAGCAGAGCCACCACCCCTGCCCTGAGAGCGGTCTCATCTATGCGTGATATAACCGGCAAACTCCCAGACAGTATCAGAGGAAAGCCAAGTTTCAGTGACACACAGAATATCAAGGTCATATTCACACAGCACTGCGGAGTCAGCACCGCTTCTTTCCTATACACACTGTGAGCATTCCAATTGGTAAATTTTATAGACTTTGTGTTGGGCTCCATGATTATTTACTTAATTAATCTACCAAGGATTTGCCCAAGAAAGTAGGATTAAAATAAATCCAAAACTTAATTATAAGATACTACGAATACGTGAAACAAACCTAAAAACTAATTAGCTACCTAATATTTACAGCTATGATACAGCGTGCAGAAGCACACGAAACTCAACAACCAAGTTAAAGAACTTAGGAGCGAGCCAGAAAAGAACGATGCTAAATCGAGTGGGTCTTAGATCTCTGTCTAAGAGATAAATTAAGACCAGGGCCAGGGGGAACGCAAGGCGGAGACTTTTCAGTGGTTGCTTCATTGATACAAGGAGAGGCATAGCCTTGACCACCATAAATAGGACTGTCCAGGAGCGATTTCATGGAATTCATGCTGGCTTGAGACGCATCAATCAGGTTATCAACAATCTCCTCTACACCGGAATAATGATGAAATTTCGAGCTCCCGGAACAGAAGAGACAGCAGGACGAACCCCGTCCAGACGAGCAGCCGAAGAGCATGGACTGACTGGGCTAATATCTGGCACATCAATCCTGGTATCTTGTTTAGAGACAGAGCTCATCCTGAGCTAAGGTCTTATCACTCCCCGCGATAGGAGGACCTCCTCGGCCTGATCACAGCCACAGTCATTCCAGTACTTGTATCTCATGATTTCAAACTCATACAGAGAGACTGGGCATGTCCTTGAAAATTTGACTCATTTGTTTGGTGGAACTCCCCACAGAATTCGCAAACCGGTCTAGTACCCCTACATTGCTTAGCAACATGTCTAAAACGCATCTACGTGGAGGGGGGATAACGGGTGTAAGAGCAAAAGAGAAGCCTAAGAGAAAAATGCTACGTGGGACTCTCACCACTTATAGAGAAAACTCAACCATGTCAGAGGGAGAACCGTCATGGTTAGTTATGCGCCTAACCGCAAGAACAGTTTCTTTGATAGACGGATCGATGCGGTTATAAATATTACCCGCAGAATAGGTGCTGGCTACATATCTGACGAAGGCCTTTTTCTTGATCAGAGATTCAGGGATAAAAAGCCTATGGCCTCCAATTTTAAGGTCCGGAGAGCCAAGCAGAAGGTTAGCATCCCTCCAATCGTCACAGAATATCTTGACTTGGTTTTGACCGTTCCTAAAGATCCTCCTACTCTAACTTATAACCGCATCGATTGAGTCAGCAAGGGCGAGGGCATCATACCTACTCATACTCCTGTTGAGATTCAAGTTTTCTGGAGGGATATTATCCAACACTTCAGAAACTGGCGGCACAGCATTCCCAGTATCATTCCGGTGGCAGGACACAAGGTAGGAAAATAAATCCTTGCGCGGACTAGTCTGGTCAGTTTGCTCTGAAGTGAGAGAAGAAGGGAGTGGAGGTGTTTTTATCGTGGAAGAGAAGGAAGAAGAGGATGAACCCTTATTTTTACTCTTCTTAAACTCCTTTAGACCGGTAACTTTTCCTCAGACTGGATAGGAGAGGGACGATTTCTCTTTTTGTTATTAGCTTTTTTAGAAGGGGATCGTGGAGACTGGGGTGGGATTGCATTAGACCCACTGGCACTATAGCTGATGAGTGTGTTAACCCTAGGCAAACCATCCATCCTCAAATCAGTCCGGCCTCCAGGAGGGGGGTCCCTCCGTAAACCTCTGCCCAAAGAGGCTGATTGGGAATCACCCAGAGTTCTGTGTTTCCGCAGGCCCCTAGAGTTTCTGAAGGAGGACATGGCGCCAAGCTGAAAGACTCACCTATGGAAATTTATTGGGGCGGGGGCAAGTCATGAACAACAAGTATCAAGTTCACGGGGCTCGCCCCCAAACAGGTTAACCTAAAATGAAGTTAAGCATACATACCGAAACAAGAACAGCATTAATAAGCATAGCTTAGGGTAAGTCAAATAACTATTTGGAAAAATAATAAATAGTAAGGAAGCAGTGTGCGCAGGTAAATTAGTAAGGCTGCAGCATAACGCAGGGATAAACCAAAAAAAGGATCAAATTACAAAATAATAAATCTACAACCATAGTTAATTACCAAAAAAGAGCAACCTGAAAATAACTTCGCTGGAAAAAAAACCGGAAAATTAGCAGGAAAACATAGAGGCAGCGAAGGAAATACGATTTTGAATCTGATGAAGGGAGTCATTGAAGGAAAAATGACAGCTGAGTTAGGATTATGTAACGTGGTTAGGTGAGGAGACAAAGGGTGCGTACAGACAGTATATAAAGTCTTGTGAGAATTGAAAGCAATAAATAGCCTATAGTAGGACAAGCAAAATTGTAGGCTTTGCACATACCACATACCACACTCAACCAACCGTAAGCATGAAAGCGTGGGAAGTCTACAGAAAGTCCCGAGAGTAAGCGTAAGGATAGCAAGGAATCACTCGGGAACTTGTAGCAACAAGCAAAAGTCCCGCTCCAAAGCACAGGCCTGACGTCACAGGTACAGAGGTACATCGAGCACAGGTAGCAGCAAAGAAAACATAAACGGTGAAAGTTCCACACAAAAACACATTGACCACAGCTTCAGAGAACTTTAGAGACAACAGGGAAGCGTGGAATTTCAACACGAGAGTCCACAATCTTACATTTCACTCACGGAGCTCCACACAGCGAACTTTACGCGACGGTAGCCATTTGAGCGATTCCAGGCAGTTAGCAATATGGGAGTTTTACATATATGGTTATCCCACAGAGTCATTCGGCTTCTCTCCCCACTTTGTCACTGCAACATTTTTCCAATTTCGCTTTTTAGCAGAAATCTGATTTTTTTAGAAAAACCAAAGACTTGCCGGCTGTCCTGTCCCCGCGAAACACCTTCCGGAGTACAAAAACTTTTTCAAAGTACCTTTTTAAAACCTTAATCTGTATTTATCGAATTTTATTGCCAAAATTTGAGTGTTCCACAGATTTCATCTTTTTTTAAACAGCGTTCCAACAAATTTTAAAGCCAGAGACCAGACCTAACATTTCCGAAGGATTTTGATGCGCTGAATCCGAATCCGAGCTCAAAATTGCTCCTGTACGTCAGGTTTTCAAGATATCCTAACCTAAAAGTGCAAAAAACGCGTTTTTTAGCTGTTTTTGAGGTTATGTAACCGAACAAGAAAAATGTCTACCACATGTCTACCCCTTTCAAACCTACTTGGATTTATTAGGATATCTTTATTTTTCACCAAAATATTGTAATTTGAAATTTTTTATTTTAGCGTTTTAACCCATTAATGCTGAGGTGTTCAGATTTATACAACGCATTCTCTATTGCTGACGGTACGATATTTTTTCTTCAAAATATTATCTCAGGGGTTTTCGAGGGTGCCCTTTCTATTGCCGGGGTCAGTTTTTTGTTATAATCCCTAGAAGGATTCAAAGTCTTGCCTTGACTGGCTGGGCGATACAAAGTCTTGCCTTTATTGGCTGGGCAATTCAAAGTCTTTCTTTGATTGGCTGGGAAATCTAAAGTCTTGCCTTAATTCGCTGGAAAGTATTAAGTACTTCCTTGCTTAGCTGGACAATCCCAAGTCTGGCCTTAACCGGCTGGGCAATCTAAAGTCTTGCCTTGACTAGCTGGACGATTCAAAGTCTTGCCTTGACTGACTGGGCGATTCAAAGTCTTGCCTTGACTGGCTGGGCAATCGTAAGTCTTGCCTTTATTGGCTGGGCAATTCA
>CAKNYM010036258.1:3960-28259 GCA_932195095.1 Andricus curvator | reverse complement strand
TTTTGTAAATAAATCACCGTAAAAAGTAAATTATTGAATATTTCAGAATTTTGAAAAATGTATTGCATTAAAGAATGTTGAAAGAATATCTCTGAATTTTTGTAGATTTTTCCTCACGTCGCCCCCTTTCTGGGAACAGGTAAAAGTGGGCGCTTGAAAAAGGGGGCCGAAAAACCCGGTTTTCTGGGATGTTTTGCCCTCGAACTCTTGACAAAAATTTTTTAGGATAAAAGAGATCATATCGTTGAATTGGGAAGACATTAAGCTATCAGATGCTTTTTATTATACAATTCAGAGATTTTTTTATGCTAGTTGCAATCAAAAGAAGTGAGGGGCCTCGACATTTGGCCCCGACTTTAATGGTCTAATTTTTGTAACTGCCCGCCTGCCTCACAGGGCCAACAGGGCCGCCGGAAACCCTTTAGGAATATAGCAAGCTCCACACCCGGAAAATTTCCGAGTGTGGAATTCCATACTCAAAAATTAGGAACTAACTAAGGATTAACACCTTCCCCCCGCCCCTCTTCATTACCAACATTCTTTTACTCCACACACGGGTTTAACCTCTTCCGTCAGCCCTGTCTCCAAACATCTTCATATATTCGTCTTACTTCCCTAAATGCCCGGCGAGCACCCAATAACTAGGGTGGCCACCTGGCCGGAATAAGGTGTAGAAGGCCGGAAAAATAGCATAAATTCCATACTTCCAAACTATTGTTATTCGAAGCGATAAATACATTAAACTCAAAAATTGTAAGTATAAAAGCCATGAGCGAAAGATGGCAACCATACCAATAACTGTCTGACCAACTTCAATAAATACGATTAGTTGTGTAATTTTCCTAGCAGCCCGACTAAACCCTCGGCTGGCTGCAAAACCTCCGTCAGCGCCCGCCCAGCCTCTTTGACTGTCCACCTAACCTGCTTAACTAATCGACTAATTTTCCTAACTGCCCGCTTGGCCCCCTCCCCCCAACCACACACCCTAAACCAAACATCCAAACTTCCCGCCCAACCTCTTTAACTGTCCGGCCAACCACCTGAAATGCCCAATCAATACCCAATACGTGCGCGACCAACTTCACTACATAAGAGTACTTGTTTATTAGGATAGTCCAAAAATGCATTGATTTTCATTCATATCGCCCCCCAAATTTGTTCAAATCCACAGAAAAATAAATTGGTTTTTTAAATTGATATTTAGAAGTTCCACAAGCCCCATGAAGTCCAACACGTATTTCCCATAAGAAAAAAAGATGTTTTGTTCACGCATGCACGGAAAACCGCTGTGAAGTATGGCTCCGTCAACTCCGTGCATTCATGATGAAAAATAGTGTGTGTAACTCGCGTGGTATAGTTCCATATTCCGCCACGTGGGCGCTAACGGCGCCCGCGTACGTAATATGGAACTATACCCCACTCGTTACACAATGTAATCTTTTGTAAATCTTATTCAGGATAGTCAATATCAGGTGAATCGAGTTGAAACTCAACATTTCTCTTCACAATAAGCTAAAGAATACAAATGAATAATTACTGTTTAAGTGCCACCCCCATAAGCCTGTTTTATAGGGTCCCGAAAAACCCTATAATTGAAAAATTGGGTTTTGCGAGTTTTTGGCGCTAATTCTGATTTTTTTGCGTTTTTTGAAACACATTGTTTCTAATGTTTTTCTCTCATATTAGGATTAGAACGTCGTTAGAGCGAGGCAACAATCAATTTAATTTCACAGAAATAATTGTTCAAACTATTTATAATTACTTATGAGAATATTCTCTTAAAATAATGCTAGAAAATTGCCGTTTTTTCTAAACAGTTTTTGCTTTTTGTCCATTTTTTAATTAGAGTGAGGTAATAATTAATTCAAGATAACAAAATTAATTGTTCAAGCAATTTATAATTATCTTTTATAATATCCTCTTTGAATAATGTTAGAAAGTTGCGTTTATTTTCTAAAATGTTAAACTTATTGTTTATAACTATCTTCGTCTATAATAATACTAGATAGTTGCGGTTTTTTCTGAAATTTTTAATTTGTTGCCCACCTTTCGTTTAGCGAGGTAATACTTGATGCAAGTTAACAAACATACTTGTTTAAACCATTTCTTTGACATTTCAGCATCGAACCACAGAACTATCGCTCCCAGCGGAGCGATAGGAGAAGATCTTTTTTCAGAGAAAAAAAAATTTTTTTAATAATTTTTCTTTCATAGCTCCATCTAGTCTGAAAAGACGTTAAATATTTTCTGTTATTCTCTAATGATAATACAGATTTCTTGAAAATTTTGATTTGTACCATCTAGCAAAACAATGCGTATATTTCTGAAAAAAGTTTCTTCTCTCGATCTCTCTAGTAGCTTAACGGAAAAGCACCTGACCGGAAATCAGTAGTTCTGTGGTTCGATTCCCAGCGGAGCGATAGGAGAAGATCTTTTTTCATAAAAAAAAAATTATTTAAAATAATTTTTCTTTCATAGCTCCATCTAATCTGAAAAGACGTTAAATATTTTCTGTTATTCTCTAATGATAACACAGATTTCTTGAAATTTTTTATTTGTACCATCTAGCAAAACAATGCGTGTATTTCTGAAAAAAGTTTCTTCTCTCGATCTCTCTAGTAGCTCAATGGAAAAGCACCTGACCGTAAATCAGTAGTTCTGTGGTTCGATTCCCAGCGGAGCGATAGAAGAAGATCTTTTTTCATTTAAAAAAATGATTTAAAATAATTTTTCTTTCATAGCTCCATCTAATCTGAAAAGACGTTAAATATTTTCTGTTATTCTCTAATGATAATACAGATTTCTTGAAATTTTTGATTTGTACCATCTAGCAAAACAATGCGTGTATTTCTGAAAAAAGTTTCTTCTCTCGATCTCTCTACTAGCTCAATGGAAAAGCACCTGACCGGAAATCAGTATTTCTGTGGTTCGATTCCCAGCGGACCGATAGGAGAAGATCTTTTTTCAGAGAAAAAAATTATTTAAAATAATTTTTCTTTCATAGCTTCATCTAGTCTGAAAAGACGTTAAATATTTTCTGTTATTCTCTAATGATAATACAGATTTCTTGAAATTATTGATTTGTACTATCTAGCAAAACAATGCGTATATTTCTGAAAAAAGTTTCTACTCTCGATCTCTCTAGTAGCTTAATGGAAAAGCACCTGACCGGAAATCAGGAGTTCTGTGGTTCGATTCCCAGCGGAGCGATAGGAGAAGATCTTTTTCATAAAAAAAAATTATTTAAAATAATTTTTCTTTCATAGCTCCATCTAATCTGAAAAGTCGTTAAATATTTTCTGTTATTCAATAATGATAATACAGATTTCTTGAATCTTTTTCTTTTTTATGAATATATTTTTCTGGAATAAAACAGATATTTTAAATATTCTTTTTTTATATGGAATATATTAAATGTTAATTTTTCTTGATATATTTACTGAGAGCCTTTTTATTTAAATTAATAATTATGTTAATATTTATTATTTGTTCCTAACAAAAAAGTCAAAAAAATATCAAATTGTTTAAACAATTATGTTTACTAACCAACATTAATTATTACCTCACTAAGTAAAAAGTGTACAAAAAGTTGAAATTTTGCAGAAAAAACCGCAACTATCTATCATTAATATAGGAAAAGATAGTTATAAATAATAATACTTTTGTTTAAACAATTATTTTTGTTAAATTTCTTTCATTATTATCTCGCTCTAAGTGAAAAGTTGACAACAATAAGAAAATTTAAAATAAACCGGCATAAAAATTAAAAGAAAAAAAATTTGAACCACCCTATTGTGTAGTCTTCCGAATATACCGAAGAACGCCTCAACTGTTTACCAAACATTCGTAACCGCCCGCCCAACCTCTCTAACTGCCCATCTAATCTCCCTAATCGCCTACACTGATAACTCGGCTAACCTTCCTAAATGCCCGACAAATCTTTCCAACTGCCTCTAAATCTCCATAACTGCCCGACCAACCCTGAAATTTTCAGATATTACAAACTGCTCTATCGATAACGCACCAAGAATTTTAAACAATCAATGATAAAATTTATTTAAAAAATACACCCTTGACAATTAAAATCAATAGGGGAGACCGGGACGGGACGGGACACTTAGGTATAAGACGGAACTACAGATTTTCTCGTAACTTATATGGTTTGCAGAACTGTTTTTTATGAATAGGTACATAAAAGAACTGATACGGTAGTTCTCGACAAATAAAAAAATATTAACCAATACGAGAATACAGTAATGTCGAATTTTTAGGAAGTGGATACTATTATTTTAAGGTAATTTTTAATGGAAATTAATTAGTGAAAATGTCAAAATATATTTTTTTTGTAACGCTTATTGTGAAGCTTAACTATTGCATTTTCATTTAACAACCGAGTATGAAGAATTTTTATCAGACAAGTGTTTAATATTCAGATTTAAATTAAAGCAGACGCAAACAACGTGGACTGAACCTGATTTATATGTGCGACTATAATTAATATCTTAACAGCTTACCAAGAAAACCGGTAATAAAGCTGAAGTGTTAGTAAGCGCGACCATGTCAGTGATTTAGCTGGTGATATTTTTCCTAACAGTAGGTGCCCAACAACTTCAAAAAACGAAGTATTAGATTTTTCGAATCAGATCTTCATGTGATATTTTTTTTATTTGATTTTTTCGTCAATTTTACGTTTCTTTTCTAACCTGTATAAAAAGGCAGTAATTCATAATCAATTTTAATGTTAGTGGCTGAATTCATTCGTTTTAGAAAGTAGTTTTAGGTAAAATATTTCCATTACGTATGTCATAAACTAAAAAAATAAGGTCATCTTTAAAGTTGTCTGTAAATTCACTAAGTTTCACCAAACATAAAAGAGCTGCCAATTTCGAATTTCCAAGTTCAACGATCTCGATTTTGTATACAATTAAAAGGTATAACATACTAAATAAAAATGTCATGGAAATAATTTTCAACTAATTATACGCATATAAATTATTATATCAAAGAAAGGTTAATTGTCAGAGAAGCGGGGGCAAGCCATATTTGCAAGATCTCATATTCACGGCAAGTGACATTGCATTTGGAAAAACTTGAACTACATAAAAAATTTGCAAAAGTCACAGAAATAATGTAGGTCACACCCCTACCCGTTTCCACTTTCCAACATCTCGTGGGGTGCGGGAATACATCGCTACGATTGGTCACAGAAATAATTGAAGTCACACCACTAATTTTTGATAATTTTTTGTGGACTTCAAATTTTTCCGAATGAGAGATGCCGCAATGTATCTCGCCACAACTCTGAAATGCCGGAAACGTACTTACCGCAAATGCAACTTTCTGAAAATGTCACATGCCGCAAAAGTAACTTGTCGAAAAAGTGACTTGCCGCACATGTGTCATACCGCATATGTGACTTGTCGCAAATGTGACATGCCGAAATGTGACTCGTCACTTGTTAGATAATCCTGACCCAGAGAAGTCCAAAGTTATTAATTGATTAATTACTTGCGAAAAACTGTTGAGCAAATTGTCTTAATTCTTTCAAAATAAAATTTATTAACACATACGCATTGTATCGATTTAGATGAAATAAAAAAATTCTTGTCTATTAGTATCTGGAATTGTTTCCTAAACATTATTTACAAAACCAATTTTTTTTAAACTGAAAGTCTACAATTAAAAAAATCAAAATTGATTTTTTTCGAAAACTATTGACTATAGAGAAAAATGTTAAACACACACTAAGAGAAATGTCCTCTTTTGGCAAAAGGATGTTCTTTGACGTAACTGGAGTTTCCTCTTGAATTTAAGTTTGAGAGGATTTTCATTTGTCTCGACAGGAATCCTTTTGCAGCAAAAATGTTCCTTATGCTACTCATTTCACCTAATCTTGCAGCCAAATAATTTTATTTGTGTAAAAAATATATTCACGTTTTTCAAAACAGAACAGACAAGAGGACGATGCTTTTGTTTCAAGACAACTTTTTCTCTGAGTGCAAGATAGTTGTACTTCTTCAAGCTCATTAGGCCTGTTATAAAAGTGCGTAATGTCAAATCAAAATCTTTCATCATAAATTAGAAAAACTACAAGAAACTTTTTATTTTCATCGTAAAAACTAGTATCACTCTTAAACTATTAACTACATGAAAAAATGTTTTTTAATGAACGAATGTGTAATTTATTAAGATCTACATTTTTTGGGTTCAACATTTTCCTCTGAAATGCATACTTTTCAAGCTATAGTTCGTTTTCTGACCAAAATCATGAAAAATCAGCGTGATTTTCATTTGTGGTCGATTTTTTTGAAATAATGATTACACCAAAAAATGTTGTACACAAAAAGTTGTATTTTTATCAAATACACCATTTCTCTGTAGAATATTTTACATATATAAAAGCAATATTTTTCCAAATAAATTATGAAAACCGTGAAAATAGAGATAATTTCAAAAATGCACTGTACCTCGGAAATTAAAATACACAGAAAAGCCTCTGAGACTTTTTTGTACTAGATTGAATGTATGAATTAGCATATAACGTTAACATATAAAGCATTGACTATGGTAATTAAATCGATGTGAAAATGGTAAGTTTTATTTAAAAAAGTAGCTTTTTTAGCTTTCTAAATATTTGTGTACTAGCAAAACAAAGGCTAAGCGAGATTGCTGAACTTGAAAATTAGAAATTGACAGTTCTTTCAAGTTTGGTGAAATTTACTAAATATTTTCCCTAAAATTGTTATCTGAAACGAGAAAACGCAGCCATTAATGAGATCTGAATTACCATAAAAAATAGTTCAGAGCATGTGAACTTTTACCTGTACAGATTACCTATATAGATCTAGTATTTGACTATAGTTAAACACTCAGATGCCGAATACTTTAATGAAAAAATAACCTGTCCAATCCCGTCCCGGTCTCCCCTTATCAGTTATTTTGTTTTTGCACATAACCTTATAGATGACCAATTAAGTGTTTGGTGATTATTCATTTTAATCGTTTTATCTGAATTTATTTGATTAACTGAATTTGTCTTCGATTATTTTCAACGCATTTGTTCATCATTGGTTGATTGATCAACTAACTGCTTGAAACTCACAGCACCACACTAAATCCTAAATTACCGTTTTTAGTCTGACACAATACATTGACATAATGACAGCATTTAATGTAGTTTCAAATCATTTTCAACGCTTTGATCCGATTTCGGATCACAAATGAAGGGTCCGCGGTCTAAACCTGTTAACTGACATTTTTTTCGAAATTGTTTTTTTTTTGTATTTTCTGGAAAATTTTTTATATGCAGTTAATATCCCGCAAACGAAACGGCAAAATTCCTTTCAGTTTTTTTATGGATTTTCGAAAATCGCTTTTTGGTATCTACAGCATAGGTATGCGGTCTAAACCTGTTAACTGCTTACGGCATCTTATAGGAAATTGAAGCACGGAAAGCGCTAGAACACTGCAGATAACAGGTTCAGACCGCTAGACCCATTGTAGATAACATATGTATAGCTTTCACTTGTCATGTCACGTTCGATTTTGATTTTAATATTATAAAACTAACATGTATTATTTTTCTCTAGTAAATGAAGAAAAAACATTTTACGGTTTAAAAAATATTGAAAATTGCAAAAATAACAACGATTTTCCTTCACCGTGTAAAATTTCTGAAATGTCAGTTAAGAGGTTTAGACCCCGGACGCTTCAAATGATGCTCTTTAGGACTTTGTGTGGTACGTGTGTTTCTCGCTTTTTTTTAAATGAAACTGTAAGTTCAGAAAATGAAAATTTCAGCTATAAAGATTGATGAATCTCAAACACATTCCGCGACACAGTAAGCGTTTGTTATTATCGTCATGAAATCGGAAGAGGGGTTAGGTGGTTTCCGCTCAATTAATCATTGTCAAACACGATTCGTTTCCTGTCCCCGCCCCGAGCACTAAATCCAACGCAGCCGCTGCGTCGCGTCGTGGTACTCTGGCACTTCGAATCTCCTGAATCAGAATAAATTGTGCTACCTTTAATCGACACCAGTAACTTTAATCTTGAACGGCAATAGCACCAATGTACAATTTATTGCCCTCAATCTACCTTAAATGATTCACGACTTCAACTAAAGACTTCTTGTGGAGACAAATTCAAACATGGTCAAATATGTTCCCAAGTTTTCTACCGCAATAAGCTTATAAAGAATATATTTTTCCCTTTTATCATTAATATAATTGATGCCAATTTGAAATTTGATTGCAAGTTGTAAACTGGGCATCGCTCTGAAGTGTGTCTTATATATTTAGGTGGTGCGAGCTAAAAAAACCTCAGACTGAAGATACAGTCCAATATTTTTTGTTCTAGGGTTGGATTTTTCTGCGAACCTTCCTACATTGGGCTATCTCTCAGTATGTATCGTCAGTCACGGATAGATTTTTATAATTCAGTCACTGATTTAAACAGAGAGGTTCACTGGTTACTCATGACCAGTATTCATCTGGTCGTACGCGTTTTCATCCCTTTTTGTGCTAACCTTTGCGAAATTATCTTTTAAAAACCGCAATATACTCTCACAACAATAAATGAGGGCCATGCTTCGATATAATAGGATATAATATATTGCGCCTAATTGCGGGAAGGCCCGTCATTACGTCAACGTGTCGCATTGCAGCTTGGACCTAAGTATTTCTAACACAAACAAAAGTACACAATAAAGTTCGTTTTCACTCGAGAAAAACACAGACCCAACCAGTGATAAGCGCGTACGCGACGACTGGAGGTTCATGTCTTGGCCGTGTGTAGCGCTATATCACTAGTTGAATCTATCATTTGGTGTCAATCGTATATTCAGTGACGCAGGTTTAGTTGATTCACTTACTGGTTCACCCAGTCAAAGTCGGAAAATCACTGATTCACCAGTGATAATTCAAAATACTGACTCAACCAGTGATCATTTCACTGGTTCAGTTTAAAAGAGTACGCTATCAATATTTTTAAGTTAAGGATTGAAATTGAAAAGATATTAAAATAAAGAAAGGTGAGAAAAAGAAAAGAAAGAAGGGAATTTTAACATCACCATTTTCTTATTTCCCATTTCTTAGTGAATTCGAACGATTTCTGACTATTCCTTTCAAAACCTGCCTCATCTATTATTCAAACTATATTTTCTCTCGATATTGCTATCTGAATTTCTATAAGTGTTATTCCATTTTTGTAAAAGATAGCGTTCTCGGTGTTTACGGGAGTGGAGAAGAATATAATTTTTTGAACTTGTAATAGCATAAAGTGATAAACCAGAATAAAATACGTCAGAACTTTGAGAAAGAGAAATACAGCAGAGTAAGGCAAAAAAGACAAAATAAAATAGTTGGTAAAAAACGCTAAAAAAGGACCACATTTTTGAAAAGTCAAAGAAGATTTAATGTGATTAAAAGAGGATAGAAATCAGAATCGAATTTTTGAATAAAGTTAAAAGGATTCCATTGATAAACTGACAAAAGGAATGAAGTTGCTGGAGTGGAAAATAGAAGAATAAGTCACTACATACAGGGTGTCCAAAAAGTCCCGGGACGGTTGGATATTTCCTCAGGTAAAATATTTTTCAAAAAAGTGAAGGTCATTCCTGAAGAAAATTTCAACGAGGAATTCAATGGTGACCTTCATTTTGACCTTGAAGTTGACCTTCATGGCTTTTTGAAGGTCAACTTTGTTTTTTTAAATGGAAACCCCCTTTTTTTACACTGTAATCGATAGAGCGGAAAATTCTACGTTCAGGTACGTACCCAAGTCAGAGGTCAATTGTAACGTTCAAGGTCAATTAAAGGTTGTTTGAAATGAACAAAGTTTTCCAAGAGGTCAGTGCAATTCCTGAAGTAAATTTGAACGGGGAATTCAATGGTGACCTTCATTTTGACCTTGAAGTTGATCTTCATGGCTTTTTGAAGGTCAAATTTGTTGTTTTTTTAAAATGGAAACCCCCTTTTTTCACATCTGCAATCGATAGAGCGAAAAATACTACGTTCAAGAACGTACCCAAGTCATAGGTCAATTGTAACGTTCCAGGTCAGTTAAAGGTTATTTAAAATTAACAAAGTTTTCCAAGAGGTCAGTGTAATTCCTGAAGTAAATTTCAACGAGAAATTCATTGGCGAGCTCTGTATTGATCTTGGTGATGATCTTCAAGGTTTTTTCAAGGTTTTTTCCAAGCAGTTTACGTTTACGTTTATCATTACCCAGGAACAACGACGTGGACGAAGTAAGTTCTGTTCCCTTTGGGGTACTTGATTAGCGTGAGTCTCCTTGCCTCTCACGCTTCAGTGAAGATGTTCGAACTGAAAACCTTGAGCTTCTTGACAAAAAGCTATGCGATTGTAAAAATGAGTTACAGCATTACGAATCATCTCCCTATCAATCAAAGTAGCCTCTTGCAGAATCCGATTCTGCAATTCGTCTAAGCTTTGGGGTTACGTTGAGTATACTTTACTCTTTAAATAACCCCAAATAAAATAGTCGAGAGTCGTCAGATCAGGAGATCTAGCAGGCCACTCGATTTCACCCCTTCTTCCAATCCACCTATGAGGGAACTGAGTATCCAAATATGCTCGAACCACCCTACCGTAATGAGCCGCTGCTCCGTCCTGCTGGAACCAAATATTTTGAAAATTATCGCCTGTAATCTCCCTTATTCTTGGTACAATTTGGTTTCTGAGAAGCTCTGCATATGCACGGGCATTGAGATTACCATCGATGAACAAAGGGCCTATCAATGTATCATTCAAGATAGAATCAGGATTTGTGTCGGACCAATATCTACAATTTTGCCTGTTAACTTCACCTTTTAAAGTGAAAGTAGCTTCATCTGAAAATAGTGTATTGTACAAGAAAAGAGGATCTCTATCAATTCTGTCCATCATAATTTCACAAAATTCAACCAGACGATCAAGATCGTCTTCATTGAGCTCTTGTAACAGATAAACTTTGTAAGGATGGAAATTAATGCTTTTGAAAATATTTCGCACTGTCTCAGGAGCAACGTCACACTCATCACTAGCTCGACGTAAACTAAGGTGTGAGTTTTCAACAAATTCTTGGGCTATGTCCATCTGCATCTCCTCAGATCCTGCAGATTTTGGCCGACCAGTTCTCTGAAGGTCCTTGATAGATCCATGATTCATAAAGCGCCTTACAGTTCTTTCAATTGTTGATTTTGAGACAGGATTTAACCCTTCTCTATTATCAAAAGCGCGATTAAAAAGCATACGGACTTGATCATAAGATCGAACTCGATCTCCCCAACCACGCATCATTAATACAGATACCCTCTCTCGTTCCGAAAGTTTAGCTTGCGCCATAATAATCTTTCAGCGAAAGATAGTAAGTATGTACTCGTAATACGTAAATTTAGTTTCGATTCGTAATATTCGTATGGAGATAGAAAAACGGTATAGGACTTATGGTATCGCCTTAGGTATTGACTTAGGTATCGAAAACCAGTATAGGACTTTTCGATATAACTCTTTGGGGAGGAACAGAACTCTCACCAGAACTCCTGGAACTTTTAATGAAAAATTTCCTACATGATTTTACAATATTCAAAACGCTGTAGCAAGATCAATACAGAGCTCACCAATGAATTTCTCGTTGAAATTTACTTCAGGAATTACACTGACCTCTTGGAAAACGTTGTTAATTTCAAATAACCTTTAACTGACCTGGAACGTTACAATTGACCTATGACTTGGGTACGTATCTGAACGTAGAATTTTCCGCTCTATCGATTGCAGATGTAAAAAAGGGGGTTTCTATTTAAAAAAAAAAACAAAGTTGACCTTCAAAAAGCCATGAAGGTCAACTTCAAGGTCAAAATGAAGGTCACCATTGAATTCCCCTCGGAAATTTACTTCAGGAATTGCACTGACCTCTTGGAAAACTTTGTTCATTTCAAATAACCTTTAATTGACCTTAAACGTTAAAATTGACCTATGACTTGGGTACGTACCTGAACGTAGAATTTTCCGCTCTATCGATTACAGATGTAAAAAGGGGGTTTCCATTTAAAAAAACAAAGTTGACCTTCAAAAAGCCATGAAGGTCAACTTCAAGGTGAAAATAAAGGTCACCATTGAATTCATCGTTGAAATATACTTCAGGAATGACCTTCACTTTTTTGAAAAATATTTTACCTGAGGAAATATCCAACCGTCCCGGGACTTTTTAGACACCCATTGAAAGAATGAATAAAATCGAATGTAGGAAAGAATAAAAAATAATTTACAAAACCGTTGAAAAATGGATAGAATTGGACGACGGAAACTTTCTGTCCAGTTTACCTTTCAATAAGCTTAATTAAAAAAACAACAAAAAAAGAATTTTTTGACCTCAAGCTCTGAAAGCACTTTCAGTGAATATTCATGAGGCAATATTGGCCCGGGAAAGTTTTGACGGCTAAATGCTGCAGCTTGAAGTCGATCACAATCGCGGAAGGAAAGTTCATTATTATACTGTTGATAGGCTGTCATTATGGACGGGGCAGGTAAAAATCGTCGAAGGTCGATTAACTGGAAGGCAATGAGGCTGACCCGTAAAATGAAGCAGTTCCCGGGGCAACGAACTCTGATATAGCAGAGTTCATCCAGTTTGATTACCTACGGAGTTAAGAAAGAAATAAAGTAAGGAAACCTTTGTGATTGGAGTATAAGGATATCGTTAAAGAAATTTGATAAAAGCGACACTTTGTACTGTATGTGTTTCATTTTCCTGATTCTTATGTGCTTTTGTAGTTCGTTTTAAAGTTTCATCTTATCCCTTATGGTTTCAATGAGGTAACTTGTATCCAACAATGAGCCTTATTGACTTTAAAAGCACTGTCTTGGAAACAGAGAGAATCTCTAAAGTTACGGAGAGAAAATTTCCACTGGGAAAAGTCGTCTGGGGTAAGGTGAGATGTGACAGTTAATTGAGTTTAGGAACAAACTTATGAAAATTTCTTCAGACAATGGAACATTAATATTTCAAGGTTTATGTACTAGTGAAAAATGCTTACACCTCCATAAATTTCTTCTAAAACAAAAATTGTCGGATAAGTGAAGAAAGTGAATGAAAAATATCGTAAAATTGTTTATTATTCTTGTCCACGTCCGGGAAATTCAAAGAATGTTAATAATTATTTAAAAAATGGTAGATACTTACAGGAATATAAATTAAACATTGAGAGTATTTAAATTTGAAGTTATACACACTTTAATAAAATTTCAACTTCAAAACCTATGTGCCTTTGGAAACTGGTCTATTTTACATTAAAGCATGCGAAGTTAAACCGTTTTCAAAATTAGAAGATAAGGCAAGGGAACCTAATCCCAATCTCGGATAACTTCTTTTTTCTTTACGTTATTTACATTCTATAAATGTCATTTATAATTCGGGATCCGTATTAGGTTCACTTGCCCTATTTACTAGAAAAATTCAAATTGTAGCATTCTTATAAGGTGTAAGTTGTTGATCAGTGCAGTAAATATATACGAAGATCTTGGTTTTTGATCTACTGATCGCCCAGCTAACCTGTTACCATCCTGAAAGGTTCCTGAATGATCACATGTTATCAGAGGAATTGTTACTTGTATCTCAGTCTCCTAGCAGGTAACGGCATAATCGCCGTAGTTTACTAGGGAGGCTTGTTTGCAACCGTTCCCTGTCAGACTAGTAACATGGCGGTAACAGCCGGCAGCGATCTTCATTTATACATATACATTTTGGGTCTAACCTCTATAATGTAATTTCTTTTTCGTAAGGGTTCAGCTGATAAATATCTGTTTTTTTATAAAAGCTTTGTTCACATATTATCTCCCTTTTCTGGAACTTATTTATCGTTTAATTATGTTCCTTTCCAACATTTTTGCAAAAATATTCATAATTATAATTCCGAAACGATGTATATTTTGAGGTTAAGCTGTCATTGCACGTTGCGTTTCCAAACATCACTTTGTTACAAGCATGTGATTACAATGGCGGGATAATGTTACCTGCTTCGCTTGTAATTTGTTACTACTTTGAGTGGGAAATATATTGTCACTGGGTGACCAGCATGGAAGTCACCAGTGACTGGTTTTTTTAATCTTGTTACAATTATGTGACTATTCGGACTAGTAACTGTGTTAGCTGGGCGTTCAGTTTATTCTAAGCAAGCTTTCTTTCCACGACGTGGAGCCTCTTCAGGTAAAAATTATCTTCTCCATCCTTTATCTGAGGAACATAGAACGACGTTTCTTATATAACCAAATTTTATAGAGAATATAACATATTTGTAGATATGGAACATAACCTATAAAATTACCGATACGACGTTTACATTTGAGGGTCATATAAAATTCACACCTTATTATTATAAAAGGTTGTTCAAAAGTTTTAAATTTACAATAATATACAAATTAATACCCTCAAGATCCAACGTTAACATTGTTATAAACATTTTCTTTTGCGGGCCAACGCACAATGTTATACGTAATGCTTGGAGAGAGAAATTTTTGACGTCACATGAGATGAGATTATATATATGTATATTATGTATATGGACAGTAAATATATATATATATATATATACCATACATATACACATATAAATATATCAGGGACCCGACCGAAACTTTCGTTCCATTTCGTTATTGATAGAAAAAAATCATTTTTTACTGAACTTTCATCTGTTATCTCTTGATTTGGCTGAAATTATGTATTATCTCTATTACATTAATGATTGGATCAAAATTATTATCTTTAAATGGAAGTAAGGAAATGGAACGAAAGTTTCGGTCGGGTCCTTGAAATATATATATATATAATTTGAAAAAAAAGTTAAACAACCACCGCAGGGTCCCACTAAGAGCAACTGCCATCCGACAAAATTTCAATGTAAATCACACCTATGGCCACGTCTCACAACCGTGAGATGGGTGGTATATATATATATATATATATGAGATTATGTATCAATCTACAAGTCTAAACGAAGATGGACGATAGCGCCAATTTTAAAGATATTTATATACTTTCTTAAAAAGCATCGTTAGTTGATAAAATAAGACTATGGTAGATTTTACTAAGGTATTCTACATCCGATCTCTTATTAACAGAATTTGTATTCTTGATAATGTAAAACATCTCTTTAAAATTTCTATTTCTATAGTGACTTTCATGACTTAAAATCTTAGTTTTTGAAAATAAAAATTGATGATCATGAACATGCGAGTGATAAACCAATGCAGTACCTCTTTCATCTTTTTTACAGTCATTTATGTGCTCTTTGATCCTAGTTCTTATGTACCTTTTTGTCTGCCCTATATAAACTAAACCACATTCACAAGGAATGCGGCATATGAGGTGTGTTTTTAAATCGAAAGGAGTAGCATCTTTATTATTAGAAAAGCATCTGAACAAATCTTTTTGGTATGTAAAGACTACTTGAATGTTAAATTCTTTAAAAATATTAATAAATGATCTGGAAAGTTCATTAACAAATGGCAAAATCACAATTGTGCTGTAGTCAAAGGCTTGTGAGTTATTAATCTGAATCTGTACATTAATGTTGTTGATCTTTTCAACTCTTTTATTAATGTATTTTTTTATAAATTTGATAGGATAATAATTCTGTTTTAAAATTTCTATAACTTTTAAAATATTATCATCTCTTAATTTTGGATCAGATAATTTAATAGCCCTACCTGTAAGACTATGAATTACCGAGATTTTATCTTTAATCGAAATATTAGATTTAAAATTTATATATCTACCTGAATTAGTTTCCTTACGATACCAATTAGTAATGAGTTTATTGTTTTCTCGAATGATGTTAACATCCAAAAAATTAAGTTTCGAATGATTTTGTATTTCAATAGTAAACTGGATTCTGGGATGGTATGCATTAAAAGCCTCTAATAGTTGACAAATATTATCCTCATGCACGCATGTGAAAACATCATCCACATACCTGTAGAAGAAAACACAATCAAAAGATAGACTCTTTAATACATCTTGCTCCAGTTTTTCCATAACCAGATCTGCAATTGCACCAGATAACGGGGAGCCCATAGGCGTACCGAACTTCTGTTTAAAAAATTCATTCTGAAAACTGCAATAGGAATTGTCTATAAAAAATTCAACGAGTTCTAAATATTGTTTCACAGGTAATTTGGTCAGTTTTCTCAATTTATACCAATTTAATTTAATATTTTTCAGAACCAAATCTTTAGGAATATTTAAAAAAAAGGGATTTTACATCCAGCGAAACCAATTTATAGTTATTGCGGGTATGTTGAAAGTTTTGATTTTATCAATGAGATCCCAGCTGTTTTTCAAAAAAGTGTTACTTTTTCCAATTATTTGTTTTATAGGTAGACTAGCGAAGTTAGATAATGAAAGTAATGGAGATCCAGAAAAAGAAGTGACTGGTCTCATAGAATTTTCTGGTTTATGGACCTTAGGCAATCCGTAAAATTTTGGAGGAACTGAATTGTAACTTTTTAAACATCTAGCGGTGTCTTTCTTGATATAATATAAGTTGTAGCGTTAAAAATTGGAAATTAATTTGAAATTTGAACACAATAATGAGATGGGATCAACATTTTTGAAGGGGAATGGAACATTCTGTGTGAAAATTGCTAATAGCTTGGCCCTTTTTTACTTTTGGACAGTAATATGACGAAATTATAATTGAATTATAATGTAGATATCGTGATATTCACAATAATCGTAAGAAAAAATATATTCAAAATGCAATTGGAGATAATAGAACGGGCAGATTTGTGGGAACGGTTTGAAGTCATGAAGTTAGTTTAGAACTGCACAAAGGAGTTATACGTGAATGGGGATGTTGCATGCTATAAAATGAAAAGATATTTTGATTTAGTTGTAACTCATTAGCACAATCCAAAAAGGAAAGTTTTTTTATTGACTTAGAATAGTACATTGTTAACCGTGTGGGGAAACAAGGAGATTCCCAACCCTGCGTGTTGGGAATCGACTAGTCCCCCACTTGGTTAAGATATTATTTTCTTTACGACAACTTAAATTTCTGTTACCATTTAGGAATTTCAAGAAACTATTTGTAATTTTCAGATACCGTTTCTGAAGTTTAATAAAAATTTTGTAAATTTACTATAAAAGTTACTGATTTTCGTTTTCAGCAAACTAATTTCGTAAATTTCAGTTACTTCAGTATCTTAATTGTGTCGGAATTTTCCGAACATTTCTAACAGTGCATAGACAAGAATTAATCAATTGAAACATTGTCGTCATCCCCTCCATGCTCACCACATACCATAAAAGCATGTACATACAGATTTTAATTTTTGGACCTTTCCTCAAAAGAAACTAATTATCTTATAAAAAATCTAAGGGTATCGTTGGATTCCTCTCAACTATATCTTTAGGACTTTTTTTAATAACGCAAAAAATAAATGTTTGAATAATTATAATATTTATATATTTTTTAAACAATAATGCAACAACAATCAAACATAAGTTTCAACGGACAGAAGTTCATCAAACTTCATGCCATACAAATAGTTTTTAAAAAGCTTAAAAACTCTAATTTAAACATTGTTTTCATCCCCTCCATTCTCATAAAATATCAAAAAAGCATGTGCAAATAAATTTGAATATTTCGAACGTTTGTCGGTTGTCATTTAAATTTGATTGTTTTGGATTACTGTTTTAAACAATTATTAATATTATAAACATTAAAATTGTTTGGAATTTTGTTTTGGCGTTATTAAAAAAACTCCTAGAAATATGGCTGAGACAATCTAACACCACCCCCATTTTGTTTATAGGACTATTTTTTTTTGTAATAAAAGTTTTAAAATTCAAATCTATATGCACTTGCTTTTTTAGCTAGTAGTAAGAATAGAGGGGATGAAAACAATGTTTAAATTAGAATTTTCAAGCTTTTTAAAAATTATTTATATTTCATGAAATTTGAAGAACATTTGTCGGTTGTCATTTATGTTTGATTGTTGTTGCATTATTGTTTAACAAAATATAAATATTATAAACATTATAAATGTGTACATTTTGTTGCGTAAGTAACGAAACTCCGAGATATATGGCTGAGACGAATCCAAACATACTCTTATTTTTTTGTAGGATTATTAGTTTCTCTTAAATAAATGTCCTAGAATTGAAATATAGGCACATGATTTTTTTGGTATGCAGTGAGAATGAGGGTTAAAAACAAGGTTTAAATTGGAGTTTTTACACTTTTTAAAAATTATTTGTATTCCATGAAATTTGAAGAACGTTTGCCGGTCGTCATTTATGTTTAATTGCTGTTGCATTATTGTTTAGGAAAATTTTGTATGTTATAAACATAATAATTGTTTAGAAATTTTATTTTGCGCTATTAAAAAAACTCCTAGAGATATGGCTGAGATGAATCCAACAAAACCTTTGGATATTTTCTAGGACTATCAGTTTCTTCTAAATAAAGGTTCAAAAATTAAAATCTATATTCACATGCTTTCTTTGTTTGTGGTGAGCGTAGAAGGGATGAAAACAATGCTTGATTGATTAATTGTTGACTATGAGTGGTTGCCTGAAGTTGACAATAATGATATCTTTTTTCAGTGTAGTTTTGTTCACATTCTTGAACGTTCAACAATAAAAAAAAACGTAGAAAATCATCAGTAACAATGTATTTGTTTGAATAACTATTTTTTCGCAGTGATTAAAAAAACTCCTAGGGCTATTTTATTTATTGAATTTTATTTATGTAATTGTTTTAAAAAAATTTTCTTCGCGTATTAAAAAAAACTCCTAGAGATATTGCGGGGACGAGTCCAACTATGTTCTCGGTTTTTTGATAATGTGAACTTTAGATTTTTCAATAAAAATTTGTTTATGTAACGCAGGCATGATTTACGCGTCTTATCAGCGTCCTTTAGTTCAAAAAGTAGCCGTTTACACAGAAGGAGAAGCGGCAACGAATGCGCATATGCGCAGTACAATAATGAATCCATAATACTCCTACAAGTATTATGGGCTGATAATCGTCATCCGCACGTGTGCATTTGCTGTGTATGTGTACGATTGTGGCCGCTTCAACCTAACCTTAAATGTCAGACATGATAATATTGTAAATCATACCTTTCGTTATATAAAGTTTCGTGTGTACCAAGGATGCAAACGTCTGTTTATCTTTTAGGTACACAATATACTATTATAAACATGTATGTGAATGTATAAATATCACAGAACGGTTTTTATGCAATATTATCAAATTATTATTTATCCTTGGAATCATATCCAAGCACAAAATACTTTTTGACTAATAATCTGAAGTCTGAAAATTCACCTATTTCCACTTCCATACTTCGCTTTCTTTTTTATTCCGCTTGGTTCCGCGTTTATTTTCGGATTTTCAATTTTTCATTTTCAGGCATTTTTGGGTTAGGTTATAGATAATCAATAACAACCCCATTAAACATACGCAGTAGAGTGATACTACTGCAGATGATGATTCGCAGTAGAGTCCTAAGGAATATATTATATAGTAGTATATATAGTATATAGAGTAGAATATATCGATACCTCCATTCAATATAAGTCTATCTGCTAACAGCGCCGTGTATGAGACTATGCGCTGTGTATAAGCATACACGGAAACAACTTATCTGTAAAAAAGTCACGAACTAGTAGCTAGGTCTCGGATATGAGAAAAATTCATCGGATGTTGATGTATTTTCGTAAATAATTTGCGAACTTTGAGAAAGAATTGACGAACTCGATGTGAAAATTCTAGAACAGTTCATCGCTTTTTTTTACGTGAATAATTACAAAAATATTACGAGTGATTGGAAAAAGATTCTCAGAGCACTCACGAGCTTGCCCGACAAATCTGGGAACTGGAAAGTAGGTTCGCCTGTACGTGGCCCGCACACACGCTCACCCAAACGCGCGGTGCGTGTGTGCGCTCGTATTTGTGCTTCGAGCTCGTCAGATGAGTGGCTAGAAGTTTTATAATACCTATTTTGTTTGGCCTTGATGGCTGCGCGTGCTTACGCACTCCTGGTTTATGTTTAGAAACTGGTGAGTCAGCAGTCTTTGAGGGTTCGAATCTTCTGAGATTCGAAGTTATAAATTAATATAAATTAAATTTTTGCACAAATAAAATTTTTCCTCTTTATCTTTCAGTCTGAAACTTTCAGGAACTGTTCGTAGAAATTTGAACTGTTCGAAAAAAAACTTCGAAATTTATCCATACGTTTCTCATAGAAGTAAGGATGTAATGTTTCATTTTTTTATCTCGTATCCGAGACCTAGTTACAAGTTCGATACTTTTTCACGGATAAATTTTTTCCGTGTAGGGAATAGTCTCATACAGAACGCTGTCAGCACATAGACTCATATTGAATGGAGGCGTCGATATTATGATCTGCAAGAGTGTCGCATCTCCATTTACGTATACATGGAGATGCGGAACTTTAGCGTGAATATAGTTGACACCCTCTGTTTTCGGAAATATTTGTTGAGACAGCTCTGTTCGTGAACGTCGAATATATAATATACTTGTTATCTCTATTGCTGATTAAAATACGATATGTTAGAAAGCAATAGAATATGTATAAAGATCTAAGAAAAAAAGAATACAGGTATTTCTTAAAATAAAGCATAGCATAACCTCTAAAAGAAATTCGAAAATCTATGAAGAAGACAAGAGTAATCCCAAGTGTAGCGAGCCTCCTTAAGCGTAACTAGCAATATTCCGGTGGGAATCGTTTCGACGTGAAATCTTTTCGTGGAAGCGTGCCCCAAAGCTTTTATTTTTATGGTGCTCGTGGCGCAATGCCATGGCAAATTTAACGATCACCACTGTGGAGCGATGAGATACTCGGTGGGGTGGAATTTGGAGGAATGTGTTTGAAATTAAATTTTGTCGCCCAACCCGAACGGATACAACTAGATCAAAGGAGTCACCGTAGTCAACCACAACAATCATCTCGATTTCGAATTCTATACTAGCAATGCACTTTGACTTAATTTCCTATTTACTCTGTCGAACTAGTTCCTTCTCTGATGAGGAACATTCTCAGGTTTATGGAGTCGTGTGATTAAAGAACATTCATCCTACCAAAACAATCCAGCTGTTAGGAGGTTATCGTTTCTAATTTTTAATTTGCTTATTTCTGCTAAAAGCTTAAATATGCCAGTAGATTTTCTGCTGCTTTTTCCGCGACTATTTCCACACTTCCAGTTGGTTCTATCATTGTCCTACAATAACTTGTAGTGCACGAGAAAAATCCCATTGAAGGCGGGAACGAGAAACGTGAATGTAAATGTCAGTCTATCAGATTGTGCCACCTCTCTTGCCACGATACCGTAAGAAAGATGACGCTATGTGGAAGAAAAGGAATGACTTACTTTTAGGTTCACATTTCCTGTTCTCGGCTTCATTGTGCTTAGACCTTAAGACTGAGATCAAGTCTTGACAACGGAACAGAATTCTGCCTAACTAAGTGCAATTTTCGGACAAGCACATTTACGTGCCTACAGCTTTCAAACCCTGATTATTGCATAGTCTCCGGATCCACTGAGATTCAAACTTCGACCTACACCGAAACTTAGGTTAGAGGCTGGTACGCTACCACTAAACTAAACCACCACACCGTGTCGGCTTTAAATTACAGTATTACGCGGTACTTTCAATAAAAGCTTAAATTTTCATAACAGAAGTAGCACAAAAAAGGGATTAGGTATATTGGGAAAGTTCAAAAAAATTGCAAAGATTTTTAGAGATGTCCTGCAGCGGTGGATGCTATTATTGACAAAGAACACGCAACTTTTTCGAAACTATACAGCGTCGTAATTTGACAAGTATTATAAGTATCAGAAAGTTGATAAGCAGGTTGTCTTTTCCTATCCTGGCGCTGGTGTGACTGATTAGTGAGGAGAAAAGTCGAAGTTGATAAACGGAGCCAAGTAGATGAAACGACAAGACATTAAGTGCCGAGAAGTAGATCACGTGATTAATTAGCGAGAGAAGATGGAGGGCGTAGCTAAAATGCTGATTAATGAGTAGCGTAACCCATCTTTGTTGAAGGATAAATTAGAAGTTGAAATATGGTACTAGAAAGCTCACAATCAGAGTAAGATGTCTACTTGCCGCCCATAATAATAAACTCAATAATAAAGTTATATTAACGATTTTTTTGATACTTAAATGATCAAAAAATTCAAACATTTAAAAATATTCCTTTAAGATTATAGAAAGGAATTAACGATAACGGTGTTTGGATAGTTTAGAGTTATGGGTTATTATACATATAGTAATAATGGAGAATGTGGATTAACGATAAGGGATGGGAACGATAAAAAGTTGGGGAGTAACAGGTAGAACAATAACAGGAATTCTGATGCGGGTATAAAAGGAAAAACTGTAAGAAAGGAGGGGGCATTGTTGTAGAAATTAGGAAAGGTATAATAGTAAAAAGCATAGGTATAGGAGAGGAAAAATATATAATCTTTGGGGTATGCTTAAATGGTGATATCGCGGGGAAATTTATCAAGTTATGAAAGTTGATGGCTATAATGAAGGAGTGAAAATCCGTAATTGAACAAAATTTCAACCCACTGATGTGAGAAAAGTGTGGGAAGGATTAAAGGTAAAGGAATGAGTGGAGAAGGTCAATGAAAAAAAGGATAAGTGCATTCAGAGCGTATTGAAAAACGTTACTAATGAGTCTAGAGAAATAGAATAGAAGATTTAGAAACAAATTGAAGTAAGTGCAGATAGGGCGGAAGCAATAAATAAAGAAAAATCGAAGCTGAGAAGCTGAGAAGCAAAATTAGAGAAGATATGGAGTGTATAGTGAATCTGGGATAGAAATAAGAATAGAATAATGAATAAAAGCTGAGGGGTAGACAACTCCTGCAAACGGCGTACAAAGTTCATTGTAATCACCCTGTCGTAACCTTGAAATCACTGCAACCACATTGCAATCTCACAGTGCAATCATGCAATCGGTGTACACCAAATTTTGAAGTTATGTACCCCTCGATATAAGCAGAAGAAAAAAGTAGGGTCTAAAGAAATGAGAAAAGGAATATGAAGGAATATGAACTGAAAAAAAGGAATATGAAGATTTATGTAAAAAAGAGGAAGAGAATCAAAAATTAAAAAAAAAGAAATTATGACGAAAATAGAGGATGATGTATTAAATGTAGTAAACAAGGTAATTAATTAGTCCGAATAAAAATTATTCGACTTAGCCAAGTCTTCAATTACCTACCAATTAAGACGTAGCCAAGACTTGCTAAGTTTTCTAAGTCTCGCTGCTGGCCACAAGCGAGACTTTATTTTATGTCTTGAAGTCGAATTCAAGACAAGGGCAACATTATCCGAAAAGCCTCCCAAAGGTCTCCGAAGGTCATCACTAATGCGCTTCGAATTTTATAGATTGTTTACATTATTTATCTTCGAAGTATTTATTTATTATGCATCAATATATTTGTTTGCCTGCAATAGTTACGTTTTTCATATAGCAGTCAGAAGAATTTCTAGTTAAAGATACCAGACGTGTCTGTTTAAGAAATGTCTAGTTAATTTATTCATAAATTATGGTTAACATGACTAGGAAATTCTAGTTAATTAACTCTGGTTCATTTTTTCTGATTAAAGCTATTCTGGTTAATATTTGACGGGTAGAAATGCAGAAGGAGTCAAGCGCCAAATTTTCAAAATCGGGTTTATTAGCTCAAAAAATCAGATAAATTCTAATACACATGCCTGCCAAAGGATTTTTTCGGGGCATAATTTTTCAAAATTCCCACTAAAAAAAGAACAGCTGGAGGGGTCAAGCGCCAATGTGTACTTGATCCCGATCGATCATCGCGCCTTCGCAGTATCGAGAAATCACGATCGTAGCAGACGAAAGGACGCGTGTGTTTGGCTTGTGTTTTTGTGTTTACAGTACAAGTTTTTGGTTTTTTAAAAATTAAAAACAATGCCACTTGGTGGAAATTTTGCCTTTTATGCCTCCTTGGGCGCAGCAACAATATATAGAAATAAAATAAAATGGCCAACGGCCATACCACGCTGAAAAACCCAGTTCTCGTCAGATCACTGAAGTTAAGCAGCGTTGGACGCTGTTAGTACTTGGATGGGTGACCATTCAAGAATACTGACATGAGTGTTGTTGGCACATCGTGGGTGTGGTGAGCCCACACTTGTAGTTATTTATAACTACAAGAAAAACCTAGAAACACTACCCGAATCGGGTAGTGTCACGCCTACCCTGAAAGGGAAATGGTTTAATGGTATA
>CAKNYM010036254.1:7335-19438 GCA_932195095.1 Andricus curvator | reverse complement strand
GAATAGGCTTAATTTGTTCACGGAATCAACTAAGAATGTCTTTTAGATGATTTTTTTATGGTTGTTTTGCAAATTCCCAAGAGTTATTTATTTAAAACTAAGATTCTTTTGATAATAAATTTTGTTTTTCAACGAATAGTCTCAATGTTTTTACAAAATTAACTGAGAATGTCTTTGCGGTGACTCTTTTCTATAGTGCTTTAGAAATTCCCAGTAATTATGATTTATTTAAACAATTTTTGTAAGGAAATTCAGAGTTTCCTATTTTACAACGAATAGGCTTAATTTTTTTTAACGAAATCAACTAAGAATGTCTTTTCGATGAGTTTTTTTCATAATGTTTCGCAAATTCACAAGAATTATTAATTATTTCAAACTAAGATTTTTTTATAATGAATTTTGTTTTTCAATGAACAGGCTAAATTCTTTTACAGATTTAGCTGATAATATGTTTGCGATGACTCTTTTCTATAGTAATTTACAAATTCCAAAGAATTATGATTTATTTATTTAAACAATTTTTGTCAGAAAATTCAGAGTTTGGTTATTTTTCAACGAAAAAGCTTAATTTTTCTTTAACGAAATAAACTAAGAATGCTTTGCAGGTGACTGTTTGATATTATACTTTGCAAATGTACAAGAATCATTAATTATTTAAACAATTTTCATAAACAAATACAGAATTTTGCTATTTTTCAACGAATAGGATCAATTTTTTTTACATAATTATCTCAGAATATCTTTAGTTTGGCCATTTTTCAACTAATAGGCTCAATTTGTTTACGGAAACAACTTAGAATGCCTTTTCGATGAGTCTTTCCTACGGTACTTTGTAAATTTAAAATAATTATTGATTATTTAAATAATTTTCATAAACAAATTCAGAGTTTTGCTATTTTTTAGCTTACATTAAAACATAGTTGCAGCTATAACCTTTTTAATAATAAGCACAATTTTTCTATCTGAACTATAATATTAAAATCAAAACCATTTGAACATTTTAAACAAATTCATTTTTAGAAGAAAATATATGCGCAATATATCTAATGAGAATTAAAGACCCAGTACAAATTTTAATAATTGTAAAAGTTTTCATTAATTTCAGTCTTTATTCTTATTGTTAATTGCTTCCAGCACATTATTAATCTCTTCAGTACAATGCTATTGTGCTTTTTAAAGATTTTTTGAAATAATTTTTCACATGCAATATACTTTCCCCTCATTTTTAGTGTGATGTATTAATAAAGCATTTTAATGAATTCATTCTGTGTTTTTTTTCAATTTTTTAAAAATTTAGATAGCTTTGAAGCAAGTTTTAAAAAAATGTACAATTTCAACTACAAGTTGAAAATTTTTTATTATAATTATAAATAATGGAAAATTATGAATATTTAGCAATTCATTGTATGTTTATTTTAGTTGCATTTTCGACGTCTATGACTTATCTATGAATCATCAAAATCATTCCACTCTGGGCTAATTATTTTTAAAGACAAAATTACAAATTTTAATTAATATTTTGGCTCATTTTTTAATATTTCTTTTTAAAATTATAAAGCCTTACTTTTTTTCGAAATTTTTTTTCTATTAGAATAATAAACAATACAAATTATGAACATTTATAAATTTCTTTTATTTTACTTTCATTTATATTTTCAAAGACGATTACATCGTTATAATTTTAACTAACAATAAAAAATTATGAACGTTTATAATTTTATTTTATTTAACTTTCAGTTACATTTTCAAAGAATATAGCTTCCTTCCAATTTTAACTATTATTGCAATCTTAAACAATTGAAAATATGAATTCATCTGTCATATTTTTATGAGAAAACATTAAAATTTGAATTATTTTTGGAATTTATAGAAGTTTAGAAAATTTTAAAAAGGGGTTTACCCTTGGCTTATTTATCTTTAAAGAAAATGGAGTCAACTAAGAATATCTTTCCGGTGACTTTTTTCTATGCTTGATATATTCCCAAGAATTATTAATTATTTAAACAATTTTCATAAACAAATTCATAGTTTGGTCATTTTTCCACGAATAGAGTTTTGGGTATTTTTCAACAAATAGGCTAATTTTTTTTACAGAATTAACTAAGAATATCTTTCCGATGACTTTTTTTATGATGCTTTGCAAATTTCCAAGAATTATTAATGTTTTAAATAATTTTCATAAAAAAATTGAGACCTTGGCATTTTTTCAACGAATGGGATACTTTAGTTTAGGGTATTAAGAAAGAATTTATTTCAAATAACTCTTTCCCATGATACTTTGCAAATATATAATAATTATTAATTATTTTAACAATTTTCATAAACATATTCAGATTTTGGCTATTTTTCAAGAAATAGGTACACTTTGTTTACAAAGTAACTACGAATGTATTTCTGATGACACTTTTCTATGTCGCTTCGTAAATTCACAATAATTATTAATAATTTAAACAATTTCAATTAAAAAAATGAGATTTTGGTTATTTTGTAACGAATAGGCTCCATTTTTAATAGAATTAAGTAAGAATATCTTTCCAGTGACGTTTTGCTATAATGCTCTGCAAATTTCAAAGAATGAATCATTATTTAAACAATTTTGATAAACAAATCAAGAGTTTGGCTATTGATTTATAATAATTATCAATTATTTAAACAATTGTCATAGACACATTCAGAACAATTTGTTTACGGAGTCAACTGAGATTGTATTTCCGATAACTCTTTACTATGTTTTGTAAATTTACAACAATTATTAATTATTTTAACAATTCGGTTACAAAATTTAGAGTTTGGCTATTTTTCAACGAATAGGCTGCATTTTTTTTAAAATTAGATAAGAATTATCATTTAAACAATGTTGATAAACAAATTAAGAGTTTGACCATTTTTCAACAAACGTTTTTCGGATAACTCTTTCCTATTTATATTCAGTACTTTGAAAATTTACAATAATTATTAATTATTTAAACATGTTTATCAAAATATCCAGAGTTTAGCTATTTTTCAAGGAATAGGCACAATTTGTTTACGGAGTCCATTAAGTATGTCTTTCCGAAGACTCTTTTTCTATGTTTCTTTACAAATTCAGATTTTTGCTATTTTCAACGAATAGGCTAAATTTTTTTATAGAATTAACCAAGAATATCTTTCCGATTACTTTTTTTCTATAATGCTATGCAAAGTCTTTCCGATGACTTTTTTGTATGATGCTTTGCAAATTTCCAAGAATTATTAATTACTTAAACAATTTTCATAAACAAATTGTGAGCCTGGCCTTTTCTCAACGAATAGGATAAATTAGTTCAGGGTATCAAGAAAGAATTTGAATCGAATAACCATTTTCTACGATACTTTGCAAATATACAATAATTATTTCGACAATTTTCATAAACATATTCAGATTTTGGCTATTTTTCAAAGAATAGGCACAATTTGTTTACGGGGTCAACTAAGAATATCTTTCCGATGACTCTTTTCTATGTTGCTTTGTAAATTTACAATAATTTTTAACAATTTAAACAATTTTCATACAAAATTCAGAATTTCGCTATTTTTCAACGAATAGGCTCAATTTTTTTGCAGAATTAACCAAGAATATCTTTCCGATGACTTTTTCTATGATGCTTTGCAAATTTACAATAATTATTAAATATTTCAACAAATTAAGAGTTCAGCCATTTTTCAATGAATGGGCTCAGTTTGTTTACGGGATCACCAAGAATGTATTTTCAATAACTCTTTTCTACGGTACTTTGCAAATTTACAATAATTACTATTTATTCAAACAATTTGTATAAACATATTCAGAGTTTGGCTGTTTTCAAGGAGCAGGCTCAATTTTAACAGAATTAAATAAGAATATATTTCAGATGCTTTTTTTCTGTATTGTTTTGCAAATTTACAAGATTTATTAATTATTTAAACAATTTTAATTAAAAAATTAAGAGTTTGGCTATTTCTGAAAGAATAGGCCCAATTTGTTTCCAGAATGGATAAAGAATGTATTTTCAATAACTATTTTCTACGATACTTTGCACATTAACAATAATTATTAATTATTTAAACAATGTTCATAAGCATATTCAGAGTTTGGGCATTTGTCAAGGAATAGACAAGATTTGTTTCCGGAGTCAACTAAGATTGTCTTTCCGATGCTCTTTTCTATGTTGTTTTGTAAATTTACAAGAATTATTAATTATTTAAACAAATTTGATGAAAAAATAAGAATCTGGCTATTTTTCAACGAATAGGGTGAATTTTTTACAGAATTAACTAAGAATATCGTTCCGATGACTTCTTTCTATTATGCTCTTCAAATTTCCAAGATTTATTAATTATTTAAAATATTTTCATGAACAAATTAAGAGTTTGGCAATTTATCGAAGAAACCCTGCCGTCAAACCTCCTGCTCGACATTAATTGAAACTGAGGTTAAAACGCAGCGAATACACAACTCGGTCGTATACGTCGCAGATGGTGATCCATCCGAGTGCTATGCATGCTCGAAATGGCTTGACATCTTCTCGAGTCGAGATCATTTACTGTGTATTTCTGTGAAAATTTGTACGCGCCGACATTTTATAGGTTTTTTTCCGAAGTTGCATGAAAAAGTTTAGAGTTGCACAATTATTTATTCTGCATCGTGAGAAGGTATCCATGCGAAGCCGTGTACAAATCAAAATTATTGAAGTAAAAATTAATGTAATGGTATTTTATTGAACTTCATTTCCAAATAAAATAATTACATGTAAATAAATTGTTCGCGCGCGGAGCGCGCGTATGAGCCTCTAGTTTTGTTAAAAATTTGTTCTGTTGTAGTTGAAAAGTTATCTTTTTTAGTTTGAAAATTAATCTGTTTTAGTTGAGGCTCCAACTATTTTGTTAAAAATTCCACCATTTTGTAGAAAACTTGTCTTTTTGGCTTGAAAATTAAACAGTTTGTTAGAAAATTGATCAATTTTGTTGAAAATTCAATTACTTGGATAAAAAAATATATTTTTTTGTTACAAAAATCCTATTTTTGGGTTGAAAATTAAACTTTTCTGTAGTAAACTCGTCTTTTTTGCTTGAAAGTTCAACAGTTTGGTAGAAAATTCAACTATTTGGTTGAAAATCCAAATGTTCGAATGAAAATGAATTTTTTTGTTGAAAATGCATGTTTTCGGGTTGAAAATTCAACTGGTCTGTAGAAAATTCGTCCTAAGGCTTGAAAATTCAACAATTCGGTAGAAAATTCAACTTTTTGGTTAAAAGTTATCTGTTTTGCAGGAAATGCTTAGTTATGGGTTGAAAATTCAAATGTTTTGTAAAAAATTCGTTTTTTGACTTGAAAGTTCAATAATTTGATTGAAAAATGAACAACTTAGTTTAAAGTTAAACTACTATGTAAAAATTCATTTTTGGACGAAGATTCATCATTTTAGTTGAAAATACATCTCTTTGCTTGAAAATTTAACTGTTTTGTTGAAAATTAGTTGGTTTTCTTTTTTTTTGTGGGGGGGGGGGGGGGGGATTGAAAAGTATTTTTTTGAACTGAAAATTATGTTATTCCATTTTTTATTCAAAATTAAACTATTCTGTAGTAGTAAATTCGTCTTTTTTGCTTGAATATTCAACAGTTAGGTAGGAAATTCAACTATTTGGTTGGAAATCCCACTGTTTGAATAAAAATTAACTTTATTGTTGAAAATTCAACTGTTCTGTAGAAACTTCGTCTTTAAGGCTTGGAAATTCAACAATTTGGTAGAAAATTCAACTTTTTGGTTGAAAGTTATAGTTAAAAGTTATCTGATTTGTAGAAAATTATTATGGGTTGAAAATTCAACTGTTTTGTAAAAAATTGTTTTTTGGCTTAACAGTTCAACAATTTGATTGAAATTTTCTTGTCGGAAATTCATATTTTTTGGTTAAATTGAAATGTTTTTAAAGTAAAATTAGAATATTTTTTTGTTCAAACATCAATTATTACATTCTTAGTTGAGAATTCATACTTTTTTTATTGAAAAATCAACTACTTTGTTTAAAACTATTTAATAAATTCATTTTTTGTTTTGGTTGAAGATTCATCATTTTAGTTGAACGTTCATCTCTTTGTTTGAAAATTCAACTATTTTTAAAAAAATTCGACTTTTTGGCTGGAAAATTTAACAATTTCGATAAAAAACGTTGTTTTTTTTGTTGTTCTTCAAAATTTATCTTTGTTAGTTGAAAATTAATCTGTTTTAGTTGAGGCTTCAATTATTTTGTTGAAAAATCCACCATTTTATAGAAAATTCTTCTTTTAAGCTTGAAAATTAAACAGTTTGGTAGAAAATTGGACTATTTTGTTTCAAGATTCATCAACTTAGATGAAAGTTCATCTCTTTGGTAGAAAATGTATGTATTATGTTGAAAATTCGCCTTTTCTAGTGGAAAATGAATCTTCTTGATTAAAAATTTATATTTTTTAGTTAAAAATTTAACTATTTGTTTCAAAATGCATGTATTTTGTTCAACAATATTTTTGGGTGGAAAATTGAACTTTTTTGTTTAAAAATTCGTCTTTTTTTATTGAATTCAACGGTTTTTTATTTAATCAAATTTTTTTGTTGAAATATCAAAACTATTACATTTTTTTTAGAATTCATCTTTTTTGGTTGGAAATTCAACTACTTGATTGAAAGTTGCGTTACTTTGTAAAAATTCATTTTTTCGGGTTGAAGATTCAACTATTCTGTAGAAAACTCGTCTTTTTAGGCTTGGAAATTCAACAATTTGGTAGAAAATTCAACTTTTTGGTTAAAAGTTAACTTTTTCATAGAAAATTCTTGTTTATGGGTTAAAGTTAAACTTCTATTTGAAAAATTCATTTTTGGCTTTGGTTGAAGAATCATCATTTTACTCGAAAATTCTTCTCTTTGCTTAAAATTTTTTTGTTGTTGAAAAGTTATCTTTTTGAGTCTGAAAATTAATCTGTTTTAGTTGAGGCTTCAACTATTTTGTTGATAAATCCACCATTTTATAGAAAATTCTTCTTTTCAACTTGAAAATTAAACAGTTTGGTAGAAAATTGTACTATTTTGTTGAAAATTCAACTGTTTGTTTGAAAATTCATATATCCTATCTTTGAAAGTTGGTATTCGTCGTTTAGTTACCGTTACCGGTACTTAGTTAACCATAAGGCGATCTCATCGACGATGGGCGGTCTGTGTTTATTTGAACTCGAGATGTTTGTTTTCATAAGAAGCTTAGTGGAAGTATATGCATTTATACTTCGGTGTATATACGATTCCTTTCACGCATTTTTAAAAAATAAGGCTTTTAATTAACATTTTAAATATTTTATTCGTATTTTGAAAGATTCATTTTCGATTTAACGTTTTAGTCATAGTTCATTTATATTTCAAAATGTTTGAAACTTTCGAAATTTTGAGTACCATTCATTTTTTAATTGTGTTTTTGATTTTTTATAATAAATTTTGTTAAATTTTTTATTTAAAAACCAACTTTACATTTTTGTTTAACTTTTCAGAAGGACCTTGGCCTTTTTTCAATGAATAGGATAAATTAGTTTAGGGTATCAAGAAAGAATGTATTTCCAATAATTCGTTTCTACGATAGCTTGCAAATATATAATAATTATTAATTATTTTAACAATTTTCATAAACTTATTTAGAGTTTGGCTATTTTTCAAGGAATAGGTACAGTTTGTTTACAAAGTCAACTACGAATGTCTTTCTGATGAAACTTTTCTATGTTGCTTCGTAAATTTACAATAATTATTAATAATTGAAACAATTTGCATAAACAAAGAGTTTAGCTATTTTTCAACGAATAGGCTAAATTTCTTTTACAGAATTGACTAAGAATATCCTTCAGATGACTCTTTTCTATGAACCTTTGCAAATCCATCGAATAAGCCCAATTTGTTTACGGAATCACCAATAATGTATTGCCAATAACTCTTTTCTACGATACTTTGCACAGTTACAATAATTATTAATTATTTAAACAGTCTTCATAAACATATTCAGAGTTTGGGTATTTTTCAAGGAATAGGCACAATTTGTTTACGGAGTCAACTAAGAATATCTTTCCGATAACTCTTTTCTATGTTGCTTTATAAATTTACAAGAATTATTAATTTTTTAAACAATTTTGATCAACAAATTAAGAGTTTGGCTATTTTTCAACGATTAGGCTCGATTTTTTACAGAATTAAGTAAGAATATCTTTCAGATTACTTCTTTCTATAATGATTTGCAAATTTTCAAGAATAATTAATTATTTAAAAAATTTTCATAAACAAATTAAGCGCCCGGTCATTTTTCAACGAATAGGAACAATTAGTTTAGGGAATCAAGAAAGAATGTATTCCCAATAAATATTTTCTACGATACTTTGCAAGTATAAAATAATTATTAATTATTTTCACAATTTTTCTAAAGATATTCAGAGTTTGTCTATTTTTCAAGGAATAGGCAGAATTTGTTTACGGAGTCAACTAGGAATGTCTTTTCGATGACTATTTTATATGCTTCTTTGTAAATTTACAAGAATTATTATTTGTAATATCATTATTTTTAACGAATTGGCTCAATTGGTTTACAGACCCAAAAAGAATGTATTAAAAATAAGTCTTTCCTATGTTACTTTGCAAATTTACAATAATTGTTGATTACTTTAACAATTTTCATACACATATTCAGAGTTTGGCTGTTTTTCAACAAATAGGCTGACTTTGTTTACGACTTCAACTAAGAATATCTTTTCGGTGACTGTTATCTATGTTGCTTTCTAAACTTACAATAATTTTCAATTATTTAAACAATTTTAATTTAAAAACTGAGAGTTTGGTTATTTTTTAACGAATAGGCTCCATTTTTTATAGAATTAAGTAAGAATATCTTTGCAGTGATTTTTTGCTATAATGCTCTGCAAATTTCAAAGAATGAATAATTATTTAAACAATTTTGATAAATAAATCAAGAGTTTGGCTATTTTTTTAAAAAATAGGCTCAATTTGTTTACGGACTCAATAAAGAATGTTTTTCAAATACCTCTTTCCTATGATACTTTGAAAATTTACAATAATTATTAATTATTTAAACAATTTTCATGAACACATTCAGACCAATTTGTTTGCGGAGTCAACTAAGATTATCTTTCCGGTTACTCCTTACTATGTTTTGTAAATTTACAAGAATTATTAATTATTTAAACAATTTCGATTACAAAATTTAGAGTCTGGCTATTTTTCAACGAATAGGCTCAATTTTTTACAGAATTATTTATTCTGCATCGTGAGATGGTATCCATGCGAAGCCGTGTAAAAATCAAAATTATTGAAGTAAAAATTAATTTCATGGTATTTTATTGAAATTCATTTCCAAATAAAATAAATACATGTAAATAAATTGGTCGCGCGCGGAGCGCGCGTATAAGGCTCTAGTTTGGTTGAAAATTCGTCTTTTTCGTAGAAAATTAATTTTCTTGGTTGGAAATTTATATTTTTTAGTTAAAAAATAGTCGATGTGACTGGGGTAAAGAGTATGGATCTTACTATGGGCTAATTAGTCAGTTTGAGCGTATATGTGTGAATCATAACATACGATGACTTTGTGATGCTCTCCACGTGTACTGATTGCCAGAAAGATTGATCAGCAACACCGAATTTCTCGATTGGTTTAAAATCTATCAATTTCCCTACTGCATCCCTACATAATTAAATATAAATCGACATCTAAAAGGTGTCTAGTCCAAAATTTGAAACATTTTAGGCCCTGATTCTGGAAAAATTGTCGGAAAAGATGAGCGGCTATAGGTTTGTTAGTTATTGTATTATTTGGTCATGATTTTTACTGTTTTGTAGAAACTGACCAAAAAAAGTGATGTAAAATAAGAATTGATTTAGTCACCTTATTCATAATTAAACCTGGAAGTTTTTGAGTTTTATATGGAAACCCCGTTTCTTGCTGCCTCGTCGCCACCTCTTGCGCATTTTGATCCCAGTCATATTCACAGTCCCCCGTTTCACCGAAAGGTTTCAAATTCACTTGAAGGTAAAGGTAAGGTTCCGAAGCACTAGAAAAATTAAATTAATTTAATCACTTCACCTGAAGATAAGGGCGGATGCAGAACATTTTTCGGATGGGGCGATTAAAAGAACTTTTAAAATTTAATATAATAAGTCGATTAATTCTACTTTATTTATATTTTTCAATTATAGTGTTCACATTTAGTGGGCAATTTTTCTATGATGTCTTACATAGAATACATTTTTTGTTCGAAATTAATCTTTTTAGGTTTGAAAATTCACCTGTTTTGCAGAAAATTTGCTTTTATAAATTAATTTTTCATTCAACGAAACGATCCCATTTTAGGTCTTGTTTAAATTAAATTATTTTTTATTAAAAATTAAAATCTTTTTTTGTTGAAGTATCAACTTTTATATTTTTTGTTGACGATTGATCTTTTTAGGTTCGAAAATCCAACTCATTGGTTGAAAATTGAACTATATTATTTTTATATAATTCGTCTTTTTTGGTTAAATTCAATTCTTTTTTTATTGAAAATTAAAATATTTTTTAATGAATTATCAACTATTATATTTTTTGTTGCAAATTCCACTCCTTTGTTGAAAGTTAAACTACTCGATTAAAAATGCATTTTTTTTGTTGAAGATTCATAATTTTAGTTGAAAATTCTACTGTTTGGTTGAAAATTAACTTTTTGTAAAAAAAAATCATATTTTTTAGTTGAAAATGTAACCGTTTGGTGGAAAATTCGTCTTTTTTATTTGAAAATTCATAATTTGGTAGAAAATTTAATTTTTTGTTGAAAATTCAACTGCTTTGTAGAAAATTCAACTGTTTTGTAGAAAATTCACTTTTCTAAATTGAAAATTATTATTTTTTTGTTTTCAATGAAAATTTAATTGTTAGAAATTAATCTTTTTAGGTTTGAAAATTCACCTGTTTTGTAGAAAATTGGCTTTTATGAATTAACTTTTTTTTCCAACCAAAATTTAACTATTCCATTTTTGGTTAAAAAGTAATCTTTTTTAGAATAAAAATTCAACTATTTTCTTTTCACATAATTCTTCTTTTTTGTTTAAATTAAATTATTTTTTATTAAAAATTAAAATCTTTTTTGTTGAAATATCAACTTTTATATTTTTTGCAGACGATTCATCTTTTTAGGTTTGAATATTCAACTCCTTGGTTAAAAGTTTAACTGCTTTATTAAAAATTAATTTTTTTTGTTAGAGATTCATAATTTTAGTTGAAAATTCTGTTTGGTTGAAAATCAACTTTTTGTTAAAAAATCCATATTTTTTAGTTGCAAATGCAACTTTTTAGTAGAAAATTCGTCTTTTTGGCTTGAAAATTCATAATTTGGTAGAAAATTACATTTTTAGTTGAAAATTCAACTGTTTTGTAGAAAACTTGCGTTTACAAATTAATTTTTTTTTTCAACGAAGATTTAACTATTCCATTTTTGGTTAAAAAGTAATCCTTTTTAGAATAAAAATTCAACTATTTTATTTTCATATAACTCTTTTTGGTTTAAATTGAATTATTTTTTATTAAAAATTAAAATCTTTTTTGTTGAAATATCAACTTTTATATTTTTTGTTGACGATTCATCTTTTTAGGTTTGAAAATTCAACTCCTTGGTTGAAAGTTGAACTGCTTTATTAAAAATTAATTTGAAAATTACACTATTTGCTTGAAAATTAGCTATTTATTAAAAAATGCATATTTTTTAGTTGGAAATGCAACAGTTTGGTAGAAAATTCGTCTTTTTGGCTTTAAAATTCATAATTTGGTAGAACATGTAATTTTTAGTTGAAAATTCAACGGTTTTGTAGAAAATTTGCTCTTATAAATAGATATTTTTCAACGAAAATTTAACTATTCCATTTTTGGTTAAAAAGTAATCTTTTTTAGAATAAAAATTCAACTATTTTATTTTCATATAATTCTTCTTTTTTATTTAAATTAAATTATTTTTTATTAAAAATTAAAATCTTTTTGATTGAAATATCAACTTTTATATTTTTTGTTGACGATTTATCTTTTTAGGTTTGAAAATTCAACTCCTTGGTTGAAAGTTGAACTG
>CAKNYM010036251.1:0-14367 GCA_932195095.1 Andricus curvator | reverse complement strand
TCAAGATAATCCGCACGTTAGGATCCTATTCCGATCGTGGGTGAGTCATAAAGTTAAATGCAAAATCAGCAACAAATATTAAGGTAATCATGATAAATACAATTCGTACTTTACTTTGCAATATCTAAATAAGCAATCACAGGCCGACGTACAGAAATAAATGTAATAATATACATAATAATGTTGAACATATGATGTGGAAAATTTCGCATTTTAGAAAAAAAATGGATTGCGAAGCACGAGATAAGTGATGAGAATGTATTCGTTAAAGCCGAAGGAGCTTTAACAAAAGAGAATTCACAATAACCAAATTACAGTTGTCGATACTTTGATCTTTAATTTTAAAAGGTCTGTGCACAAATGTGGGGAAAATACAAAAACCGAGCGCGTAGCGCGAGGTAAATACAGTATCGAGCTCAAACTTGCGAACGATGAGAATGTGAGAATGATTTTTTTTAGTATAGTTGTATGAAAAGAAAAGCCTCAAATATCTGAAATAATTCTCCCGACGTTTCTGTAGATTTTAATAATGTTTTTTGAAAACAAGGGTCCACTAAACATGAATTATTTCCTAGAGAACGTTCATTAAAGAAATGTTTGAATTTTTGGAGACGAGAAAGACCCCAAAGAACATAAAACAAATTTAAACACACAATAATATGAAATCTATGATCAATATCAATATCTATGATAGATAGATATTTTTCGATCTATGATAATATCAAATCTATGATATTTTCATAACGCGCGCTCAGAAGGCCTTAATCAATCGACTCCAAATAATTTGTACTTTTTTTGGGTCCCAATACACCACTTTTTCAAATAGTTCCAAATTCGATTTCTAAATTTTTTTTTTTTTTCTACCCACCCTGATATATATCCATATGTATGTATGTATATATATATATGTATAGACACTTAAAAATAACATTCGTTATATAAAAAGATTTAACAATATTACCCCGTTGTTACGGAGTAGCTACATAACGTGTTTGCTGCACTGAGAGACTTTTTGTTAGAATAAATCATAAAAATGAATGAGAACTTAGTATAATATCGTTCCAAAATAGGGAAAACAGGGTTTGCGTATCAAAAATAAATGTAGTGGTTTTCAGCCGGCAAAATTAATATTTTTGTTTGAACAAATGGAAAGGATGTTGCATTAACTCTTATAAAACTTGCGAGAATTTAAAATTAACTATATCAAAGTTGACAAGCGAAGTTAAAACGATAGTAATACAATTTATTCGAAAGAGTGAAAACATCTTTTGAAGTTGCCATACAAAGCATATGAGAATCTCAAACGACTATATGAAAAATAACTCACTCCACCAAAAGATTCAACCTTCAGAAGGAGGAACTAAATATACACAAATTAAATACAATTATATACGGAAACACGCGTACAATTATAATTTGTATTATTATATGCATACTTAATTTATTCACTACATAAATAATCGCACGCTTAATCGCTATGAAAAATCGGAATCGCTGCGGCGAGATTCGAACCTAACTTGCCCGAAGCACTAACGCATTTTATCCCTAACAACTAAATCCCACGGCTAACTTATATTATGGAATATTTGGCAAAACTCTCGGCAAAGCGGCGTCGCTTGACAATTCAGGGCAGTATGAAAAATATCTGGGCCCTGTTTCACGAGTGATTTGTTGCTTCAAAAATTTGGTTAATAGATAGGTTAAACATTTTATCATTTTCAATGATTGAATTGATTTTTTATAAAATACATTTTTTTTAAAGGGACTGATAATATTCTTGTATGAATAACATTATCCAATCTGATATCTCAGTAACTCATTATAATAAACCTGAGTGTATTTAGATGTAATATTTTATAAATTGTACTCATTTAATTAAATCTTATTATCTTAGTGTGTAAATTTCGAGAGAAAAAATTCTTCATGTTTTGAATCCCATAGTAAATGAATGAATTGAAAATAGTAAGAGTTAACTTATATTTAAAATGTTGTGAAACATAACCTTTCGGTATACATGTGATAAAAGCGCCTTTTTCACTACAACCAAGCATCTTTTGACGGAACTAAGGAGTCAGATATAAATAATGTGTACAATATTATATATTAATTAAAAAATATATATATTTTCTGACAGTTAAAAGATTGTAGTAATAAAACATTGTTGACTATTTAAAAAAGAAGTTTGTGATTTTGAAAATTAACGCATTAAATGCTCTTTTTACAACTTTTGGTATCAGAAAACGCTTTTGGTTTTGAAAATTTTGGACAGGGATTGGAGTAGAGAATAGAAATAAAATAAAGGTATAATTAATTTTCTCGTTCAGCGAATTTTTTGTTCCAAGTCATTTCTTTAAAATAATAATAATGGGATTTTACAATATTTGCATGCATTAATCTAATTGAAACGAATTGGATCACGGAAAATAGTAGATAGTTAGATTCACTTATATGTATTGTTAACTTGAAGTTTACTTGTTCGCATTGTAGAAGAAACAATTCAAATAGTTTTTGATACTGAATGAGATAGTGATCTCAAAATATGCAAAGTCTAAAGTCAGCATTACTACTTCAAATTGTAAAAAGAAAGATTACTAGAACAAGTAGCTTCAATAACTATTTGAAATAGTACATTTGAACATGTAAACTGTATGAATAACTAATTTCCATAGTAAGCAAAGAATTTTGAGTTTGACTTTTGCAAGTGAGTTCGGTCTGCTTTTTCGCATTACAATAAGCACTGCGCGAGATTGTTGGCCTTACTATTTGAAACTGTAAGTAAGTTCAGTGGCACAACTAGAAACGTGTAGGCCCCCTCCGCAACATTTTTTAGGCGGTCCGTTTGAAAGACAGACCGCGTACTGACATTTTACAAAGTTAAATAAATGATCAGAAAATATTTCATAATGTTTTCTCTTTTATCATAATAATAGTTGAGATAATTATTATAAATGAACATAGTGAATAACTCTACTTTATACTTCAATACAGTTTTTTTGTTTTGTACAAAATTTTCAGTATTTACAAATATTCTGAAGAATTATATATATATGCTTTTTTTACATTATTTCTACCATGGAATTTTCCGCTTATGATATTTTTAATTTCTTATAGCACTAAAAATGACTAGGGTCGTACTTGATTAAGCCACCCAGTTTTAAATATTATATTATTTGGAAGAATTTTTTTTAGTAGAATAATACATTGTTTTCGACATATCATTTTTTGAAACAATAATTAAAAAATAATTTGTAATAAAATTTTAGTTCAAATTAATTTCCAATTTTAAATTAGTAATAATTTTTTAAACCTTTTCACATTGATATTTGTAGAAATTACTACCATTTCATGAAAAAAAAAAAAAAATATTTTCTCATTTTTTTTCAGATTTTCAACAATAAAATCTACCATCCTACTATGGTATTATATGTCGAAAAGAAGGAACAACCTTTTCCTAGGAAATTATACATTTTTAAATAATTTTTAATGATTTCTGTCATTAAAGATTTATTTTCAAAAATTGGATATACTTAGATCGTTGGAAATCCATCCAGAGTGATATAAAAAAGTCCGGAAAAAAATAAAATTAGTTAAATACACAATTTTGATATGTTTAACATCGCTCTCATAAATATTTCTTTCCAAGATTTGTCATTTCATCCTTACTATAATTAATACTTTCAATCTAAATTTAAAACTAAACTCTTTACTGGAGCGAAGTAAAAATGCTAAAATTAATCGAATATTTTGAACTGAGGGATAACAATTTGTGGGTCGGCATCCAAAACAAGTGAAGAAAAAAATTTGAAATCGGTTAATATCTTCTGTTCACTTTCTTAAATTTAGAATTAAAATGTTTATAACGTTCGGAAATCGTAAAAAAAGATATATCCCAAAAATCCTAATTCACGACAAACATTTATTTCCGAAAAAGCAAAATAAAAAAATGTTTCTTTGGTTCAAGCTGAATAAATTTCAGTTTCGACATATTCAACTTTTTAAAAAATGTGTGCATATGACTCAATCCAAAAAAATATGTTTTTACACATTTTCAAAAAAATTGTAACTGAGCAAGAAATTTATTTTTAACTTTCGCAATTTTGAATTCTCAACGAGTAAGATAATTTTTGAACAAAATAGTTGAATTGTTGAATTAAGAACATCAGTTTTTAACCAAAAATCGAATAGTTATATTTTCGATTCAAAAAATTAATTTTCAATTGAAAAAACTGAATTTTCTCTCAAATTGTTGAATTTTGAAGCCTTAATGAAGAATTTTCTAAAATGCAGTTGATTTTTCAACACGAAAATATGAATTAATAATCAAAAAGTTAATTTTCAACCAAACATTACAATTTTTAGTTTAAAACCCTACTATTTAACAAACAAGAAAAAACTTTAACTAGAATGATGAATTTTTAACTAAGAAATGAATTTTTAACAAAGTAGTTCAAAATTCCACCAATTAGTTGAATTCTCCACCAAACTATTGAACTTTCCAGAGAAAATTCAAATTTTCTACAAAACAGTTGAATCTTTAATCCGGAAAGACGAATTTCCAACAAGAGTTGAGTTTTCAACCAAAAATGATTTTTTAGCCAATAAAGAAAAAAAAATGTATTCAAAATGTCGAATTTTAAAGCGAGAAGATTATTTTTCTACAAAAAAGGACGAACTTTTAACAGATTACATAAATTTTTAACCAAATATTTGAATTTTTAAAATAAAAAAGATCAACTTTGAACCAAAAATAGAATTGCTACATTTTCATTTCATGAAACTAATTAGCAAATGAAAAAACCAATTTTCTACCAAATTATTGAATTTTCGTGCCAAAAAAAGTACTTTCTACGATACTCTCAAATTTTCAACTCAAAAATATAAGCTTTCAATACAAAAAATAATTTTCAATCAAAAATTGCAATTTTCAGTTTAAAAAAATGAATCTTTAAAAAAGTAGTTTGATTTTCAACCAAAAAGACAGCTTTTCAACAAAATAAATATATTTTTAACCAAATAGTTACATTTTTAACCAACTTTCTGCCAAAAAAATATAACTTTTGAACGAAATTTGAACTTGCAACCAAATAGTTGAATTTCCGTCTAAAAAAGATCAATTTTCAAACACAAATGGAATAGTTCAATTGTGAGTTAAAAAAAATTAATTTTCAACAAAAAAAAAGTTTCAACAATAGTTAAATTTTCAAGCAAAGATTTAAAAACATTAAAAATTGCTCAAGTTAGAACATTTGAAATTACAGTTGATGAATTTGGAATATTCCATTTTTTAATTAGGTATTTAACTTTGTACATTTTAACTAAAATGAATTAATCTTCTAATACTTATTTAAAAAAGACTATATATTTTGTAACTGTTCCAATTTTATATTGGATAATAACTTCTGTCTCCAGTTTTCAAATTTTCAACTTGCTTTAAAATATTTCATCTTCAATTTGAATGGTCTGCACTTGGAACGTGTACCTTATTTATTCATAAATAATTTATTTAAGTGCTATAATTTCTTTAATTATCATTCAATAATGGGTACAATTTCAAATATCGTATATTTAAAGAGAAAAGGGGAAAATGGGAAGGTTTTTGAGAATAGGGGGAAAAAGCGGAAGGTTTTTGAGAAAAGGGGAGAAAAGGGGAGAAAAGGGGGAAAAGGGGAAAAAAGGGAAATTTCAAGAAAAAATGGGAAACTAAGAAAAACAGGGGAAGACTGTGCACCCTGATATTAATTTCTCTGAACCGAATATTTTTTGTTTGTTTTAAACAGTTTTCATTCTAATTCAGCATCCCCATATCTCATGAGAAAAATTTTATTTGTGCAAAAAATTTAAATTTAAATCACTATTCAACGTTTGTCTCATCTTAAAATAGTGATTTCGATTTTGCATTTGATATATTATTACGATGTTTAAACTATTTTTTATTTATATATCAGTTATGTAAATGAATGTTGCGTTTTAAATAAAGTGAGATGATAATAAAATAAAATCGAAATTCTATAACTTTCATTCGAAAACATTTTTTCAAGCCTTAATTTTCAATAATATAAAATATGTACTCTTTAAAAATTGTAATTGAATTCATTTTATAATAATACATATAAATTACTAATAATATATTTACTGTGTGAGTTAATACTTCTAAGCAAAATATTTTTCCCAAGCTCGTTACAAAATATTAGAAATCATCAGTAAGAGATTAATTAAAAAAATGTTAAGTAAACATTTATTATAATTTCTTAGCTGGCCACGTTTTTCCCAGAGAAACCGCTTGACCACAGAAGAAACTGGGGTTTCCATTAGAACCCATTTTTGGTTCCAAAGGAGCTGCAACAAAAATGAACCCCACTTGCTGAAAAGGAACCCAAAACGATAAATGAGCTCTAAATGATACCTCACTTGGGGTTCGAAAGGATCCCAATTGTAAATGAGCCTATTTCTAAAGAACCTATTTTTCGCTTTGCCCAGTTCGACATTTTGTTTAATTAATAATACAATTTTTACCTGAAAGCACACATGTAATCAACCTCTGATGGGCATAACTTGATGAAGACAATGAAGGTACAAAATATTACTGTAATTAAAATAGATATAATGACTTGATAGATGCAATTTGCACTTTATGTAACAAGCTTGTAAACATAAAGGCTTATTCATATGCAAGAAACTTTTCGACATGTCACTTTTTAAAAGTACAACTATATATTATTAGAAGTGCTGTAGGGTCGTTGCAAAAACAAAATTTCCTTTGTTTTATAATTTTAACATAAAATATAAAAATAGATAACCAATTTGACTGTAGAGAAACGAATTTTTTTAAAGTCTTAATGCGCATGCGTCGCACTAGCAGCCTCACTGCATGTTGATCGCGCGCTTATTTGAAATGATAAAATATGCAAATCAATTTTTTACAACATAATTATTATAATATTATTATTATAATTATTGTTTAATAATTTTAAAGTAAAAAAAAAATATTATGAATTATTCAGAATTGACATTTGTGAAGAAAAGTCTTCCTTCTTTTGAATTTAAAATCAATAATTCATTTGTAAAGAGTAAAATCAAAGAATTAATTTACCTTTTACCCTAAAAGTCTATTTTGTGATCTGAAAATTAATTTCTTTGATTCTAAACTGATGATTTATCATAAGAAATTAATTTACACATTTGATAATTTCAAAAAAAAAAACATATACAGCGAAAAACACGATAATTGACAGAAATGGACTTGTAGATTGAACTATTTAAAAACTGTTACGGATTGAACTATTTTTAAATTTAAACATTAAAAATTGTGATATTTACAGGTCCAATAGTTCAAAATTGTATTAAATACATGCAGGAATCATCACAACAACTGGTTTTCCTTCCCCAAGCACATACATTTTCAGGGTGGCGATTCGGCGGACAATTTCAAATTCCCGGTTTTTCCCGGTCAAGTTTTTCAATTTTCCCGGTCAACTAAAAGTAACATATTCATATTTGCCGTAAAACGCAAACATTTATTTTGATTCATGACGTTCACTCTGAACATCCTTTAACACAACAGAACAAAACATTGCAAAATAAATGAATTTTCAAAAAATACTTGAATTTTCCACTAAATATATCAATTTTTCACAAAAAAATGAAATAGTTAAACTTTTCAACCAAAGTGATGAATTTTCAAATAAAATTATGAATCTTCAACTGAATAGTTAAATTTTAAACATAATAAAAAATAAATTTTCAGCTTAAATTATGAATATTTAACTGGAACACTTGAATTTTCGACCAAAAAGATGAATTTTTAAACCAGAAGATTAATTTTCAAATAAAAAGAATTATTTTGTATAAAAAATACAATTTTTTAACAAAATACATTAATTTTTAACAAAATAGTCGAATTTTTGATTAAAGGAGACAAATTTTCAACCAAATAGTTGAATTTTGAACTAAAACAAGAATCATTTTCAACCAAAAATGGAATAGTAACGTTTTTTGTGAAAAAAAACAATTAATTTTAAACCAAACGTAAGAGTTTTCAATTAAAACAATGAATATTCAACTAAAATAGTTGAATTTTCTGACCAAAAAATTAATTTTTACTAAAAAAGATAAATTGTCAACCAAAACTTAAATAATTATATTTCAAGTTGAAGAAATTAATGTTTAAACAAACAAACGAAGTGATGAATTTTCAAATAAAATTCTAAATATTTAACTGAAATAGTTGAAATTTAAGCCAGACAGATGAATTTTTTTACTGCAATGATGAATCTTTAACTAGAATAATTGAATTTTGGACCAAGAAGATGAATTTCTACCAAAAGACGGATTTCCAACTAAAAAAGATCATTTTTCTACCAAAAATTGAATAAATAAATTCATAGGCAAAAAAAGACTGTTAAAAAAAAGAGATGAATTTTCAACTAAAATTATGGAATATTCAACTGGAATAATAGTTACATTTTCATTAAAAAAAAATAATTACCTAAAATATTGTAAGTAATTTATTTAATAAATTACATTTTTTTATACAAAATTATAGACAATGAAATGAATAATTGGATGAAAAAACTTTACTTCATTGGCGAATTTGTTGATGACAGCTCTCTCAGCTCGCGGAAATTGTTACAAAACATTTATTTAATTTTTTTTGATGAACATATTGCTTAAAATGTGTTGCCTCGAAAAAAAAGTAAATAAACGTTTTCGAATAATTCCCGCGAGACGAAAGTGCTGCCATCAAAGTGCCACTTCATAACCTCAAAATCCTAGTACCGATTGGTCCTATTGGGAACGATTGAAACTTTGCAACACTGAATCTTTCCCAATCGTGCACACACGATTAAGAAACACGATTAGAAACAATTCAAATTTCTTTCTATCATTCTGAATTGTTTTCAATTAATTATTTCTATAAGGGTAAACAGTTTGCTTTTTCCGAAAATTGTACGCATAATAAATAATAATATCGTTTGTGTTTGCTTTACCGACAGACTCTGGAAATCGCGAAATTACCAACCCGACTTTGCAAGCGGTTCGTTTGTGAATGCGCCTTTATGTTGTTCTTTTCAAGTGCGCTCTAAACGAACCCTTTTGGGTCTCTGCAGGTATCTATTGGAGCTCAAGTTCGAAAGGATACCAACTTTTATTTGAGCCGCAACATTAGTGAACCCCCAGTTTTTTCTGTGACCGAGAGTTTGTCAGCAAAATCTAAGCGGTTCCGTAGCTCACTTGACTAATGCTTGCGCTAGATTTAGGTTTTAGGACAGGTTTTAGGTAGTTATATAGGTAGGGTTCGATTCCCCAGCGGGGGCGATTTTTCAAAGCGTTTGAGCGTGCGATCATATGTGTAAGACACTGTGCGTGCAATTGAGTAAGCAGAATCGAAAATTAAGTGCAGTAATCATTCATAAAATAATTTTTTCCTTTCCAAATCGATCGACATTTTACATCATTTTTGTTGTCGAAAGTTTCGAGCTAATCTATTTATAAATCGTGTATAGAATGCGTGCAGTGCATATATACATATACATATATGCGTTACAATGCGAAATCGGAAAAGTTACTCTTCACAGAAGTAAGGCATAAGGTAAACGTCCCAGTAATCCCCGCGGTCCCAGTAATCGCCAGTTTTGAAGTGTAAACGCCAGAAGTAAGTATTTTCCGCATTAGAATACATTCCTAAAATATTTTTAAGTAAGTTTGAACAGTGCTTGTCATGGAAACCAAATTAGTTTTTTTGTACAAATAGTGCACATGGGTAAAAAAAATTGATTTGTATTGCCGGTGGCCATGAATCACGAAACGTGGAAAATAGCTTAACATTTAGGTTATGAAAGACGTTTCTTTGTTTAAGCTTTTAATATGTCAAGAAATTACTTGATTAATTGTTTAATTGTTTATCAATAAGAAGTAATATTAAATATAATGTAAAACCAATTTTTATAATATTCTAGGATGTTTAATGCTTCAATCAGTACCAATAATTTTTTAACTAAATCCTTCCAAAACAATTTTCGAAATATTTGAAGTCAATGAAATCTCTTATGGTGGCGATTACTGGGACGTTTACCTTACTACACGAAATAGTAACTCTTATTCTCGCTGAGTGTTGACGGTTACCAAGTGGTGCAGTGCATCCTACTATTTGAAATTGTTCATCCTACTCTTTTAAGAAGTCAGTTCAAATAACCTGAATGCGAAATAGTGATTTTAACAAAATTCACCGACGAAAAGCTGCGGTTCAATTTAAAATAGTTAGAGCTGCTGGTTCACAGAGTTTTTTTAACGATCCACTTTTTTCCGTGTTTGGACCGACCGCGGCCGGTGTTCCATGCGTTCCATATTCGGCTCTGCTCAATCGGGCTCGATCGGAAAACGGCGGAAACACTCGAGGAGCATTCTCAAACGAAACTATATGAAAAATCAACAATAAGGATTTCATAGTTTGCTATGCGTCTTAGGTTTCTGTCAACTTCATATAGACAATATCAATTTCTAAAATACGTTTTCGAGATTATGATATTCACTATTTTTCTTATTCAAATTATTTTTCGAAAACTCTGTAAAAAGAATATCACTTTTTCATAGTGTTAATTCTTGAAATGGAGATTCATGATATTTCGTATTTAGAATACTACTTTGTCGTCTTCGTGTTTTAAATACTCGTATGATAATATTAAACTTTGGTACTGTAATACGAATAAGTGTAATAAAACCTCGGTTTTCCCTATTTTGGTACGATTTTATACCAAATTCTAATTCATTTTTTTCATTTATTCTAACAAAAGGTCTCTCAGTGTGGTTAATAAGGCGAATTTTTTTCTTTCAATTATTACATAAAAAATAGCATTTTCTCCGGAAAACGGTCTTTACAGAGCGCACTTCAGCTCTTTAAATTATATGTGTACAAAAAACTATATAGACAAAACGGCTTCTCCGTTTGGCCTCAGTTTATGAAGTGCGATTTACTGGCGATTTTCAGGGGCCTTAAGCCCGTGTAGGCAGTTCGGCATCATATTTGATACGTATGGAAAAAAGCTGACGATACCGGCTGTGATAGCCTTTCGGCTCCAAGAAGGTGGAATAAAGCAACAAACACAGGATGAGTTGGAGCCTGCTTTCGGTGCACGAGTGCGTCGGGGTCTGCTGAGTTGCTTTTACGCTTGCTTCTCATTTACAGCAATTCTACGGTGAAGGCGTGGTTGTTTTGTGGTGTCTTGACATATACGTGCGTCTTGAGCACTTCGTGCGAAAAGTTGTAGGGGTGGACTTTGGTTGGCAGGTCTGATTTCGCCTGGAGGGTAGGCCGTGCGTCTTGGCAGAAAAGCGAAGGAGGGGAGCGATTTGAGGGAAAAGGGAAATGTTGTCAGGCTAGGCCGCTAGGGAGTGGTTGCGTTGGGGCGATTCCGTGGTAAGGATAGAGGGAGGCATGAATGAACGATCAATAGATGTATAGGTTATTCTATCTAACGCCAGCTGCGTTCTTATATATTTTCACCATATAAGGGGTAGGTATGTTTTTCAATATAATGTTGATAAAAAAACACAATTTTTTTAACTGTCTAAACAGAGACATTAGGCCGTAGGAATTGATTCCGTTCGTTCAAACTTCAGTTCTAAGACAACTCTAATATGAGTATTTAAACTAGAACATTTTCAATTTGTGTCCAATTGAAAAATTTCATTATGATAATTTGTAAATCTTGTTAAAAGCTACTAAAAATAATTTTTTAAACTGACGGACCTCTTAAAAACAAAAATTGCTTATTTTTGAAAATGGATAAAATTTTTGTCTACTTATTGAAAAATTTCATGGGAATAGTTCAGAAATATATTTGATATCTAGTAACATTTTTGAAGAAATCCTTAATCTATCAGAAAACTAATTTCTTCTATTCCTTAAAAATTTTCACAATTTTGAAAAGTATATAACTTTTATAATTTTCATCGAAATTAAACATTTTATTTCAATAATTAGCAAGTCTTTTTGTCATATACTAAAAACTTTGACAGAAACTGAAACTCAAACAAATTTTGTTTCAAATTTTAAAAAAGCTCTTAACTTTTTGAATTTTAGTCTAATCGAAAAATTTAACAATGGTAGTTTCAAAATATATTTGATATCTAGTTAAAATTTTGAATGAAATTCCCTAATCTATCAGAAAAATAATTTCTTCTATTTTTTGAAAATTTTCAGAATTTTGAAAAGTATAAAACTTCTCTAATTTTCAACTAAATTAAAATTTTCATTTGGATAATTTGCAAGTATTTTACTCATCTGCAAGGAACTTAAAAAAAATTTATGAAATTTGAAAAAAAAAATTTCAAATTTTGAAAATGCTCTAAATTTTTCAATTGTTGTTAGAAATATCTGGTTAACGAACTTTAACTTCATTTTGGGACCCTTAAAAAGTTTATTAAAGGCTGACTCGATTGGACAATTCCTCCAAAAGTTAGCGTGGCTACAACATTCAGGTAACCATACCTACAGACATACATAGAAACAGACAGACAGCACCGACAAAATTTTATAATTTTCGGACTCTGTGAGTGCCGAAACGAAAAGATCCGTTAAAAACTAGAGATCGAAAGGGTATAGCCGGGTAAGCATGCAAAAAATGCCCCCAAAGGAAATCAAATGTTGAGTCAGCCATTTGAAAGCACCCAATCAAAAAAAAATTTTCCCAAAATTTCAAACCATTAGCCGCCATATTGGATGAGTTAGGTGGGGGGGGGGGGTATGGTCAATTTTTTCCTCTGTTTCTATCATTAGGAAAAATCTGAAACAATTCCCAGGACTTCTTTCAATCATTCTCTACGTGCACAATTTTTTCGTCCAAATTTTGGTGGGAAATTCAAACTCAATAAAAATTTGAAATGTTTTTTATCACACAATAGTCAACCAAAGAGCTATTATTGTGAATTTTTCAGATTTTTGAATTTGGGGGATCTTAGTGTAAAAAATTAAAAACTGTAATTTTCGCATATTTCAACTCCAGAGGCCCATTGATACCTGAATATATTCATATAATACAATTATATGAGTGTATTTATACATTATTAGATACATTATATATATCGACGCCTCCATTCAATATGAGTCTATGTGCCCACAGCGCCCTTTATGAGACTATTACCTATGCTTATAAACAGCGCATAGTCTCATACACGGCGCGCTGTCGGCAGATGGACTCATATTGAATGGAGGCGTCGATATATATATACTACCCATCTCATCGTTGTGAGATGTGGCCATAGGTGTGATTTACCGCGGTTCTACTGGGGCCTATTGACATTTTTTTTTTAGATGGCAGTTTCTCAGTGGGACTCTGCGGTGGTTGTTTAACTCTTTTTTTTAAATATATATATATATATATATATATATATATCGTGAAAGAAAAGAGACAATAATTATTCGTGGTACTCTATCATTTTTGAAATTTTTTGGAAGCTTTATTTATTTATCTGATCACTGTTCTCATTTATCACAGTTACACATTTTGTTTTTGTGAATAAACTGCTAAAAATTTCTGCTGGTCTGATGATTCTCGACAAATATCGACAATAAGCTAAATAGTACATTACCGTCGAAAATTTTCTGTACGATCAGCGAAAGTACTATTAAAGACCACTGCTGACTTTAAAACGTGATTACTCGTTCGTAAAAAGGGCGAGACATTTCTTTAGAACCCCGTTAAAAAGCTTCTTAAATTACGCGTCGAATAAGCCCTAATAAAGATATTTTTGATATTTTGAAGAGAATATACTACGAGAGAAGTTTTAAAAAAATGCAAGAATTTCTCGAATTTTGTACCTTGACTTCAACTTGCGGCATGCCCTAGGAAAGTTGTAGCAAAAATCTCACATTCATACCACACTATGTTTAAGGTTTTATCTTTAATTTAAGCCAATAAAACTTCAAAAACCTTCACGGGTTCTCAAAATACAACTAAAAATGTCCAAGAGTGTCTGGCCGAATTTCAGTCGCTTTAGCAGCAAGTCTGGCCATCTGCGGTGATAGCCGAATGAGACGATATGCTTGAACATTTATGTCATATCTTGGGAACCCGTTGATATTTTTAAATTTTTATTGGCTTAAATTAAAGAAAAGACTTCACAGATTACGTCCTGCCAGTTTCGGTTTTTCCCAAAAGTATAGTAAGTCACAACACGAGTTGAAGTTAAGAAACAAAATCTGAGAAATTCTCGGTGATCACCGCTTTTGCGGTCGACAGCAGTAATTGCCGACTAACAATTGAAGTTTGAGACATGGAACATTTCAAGGCGTATCACGCCAACTCGTGGAGATTTTTCATGTTAGTAGTAAGGTTAGCACTATGGAGAGACAGACTATAACCCCCCTCT
>CAKNYM010036250.1:37879-53064 GCA_932195095.1 Andricus curvator | reverse complement strand
GAAGAACATCAATTGCCACTGCTTGTTCGTGTGACGCGGCCTCCTCTAATTGCTGTTCATTGCCGTTGTTTTTCCAGTCCAAATCAAGCTGCTGTTTAATCTTTATTGCTCGATCTTCTGAGATGAGTAGATTAGTCCTGATGTCCTTCACCTTAGCGATAAGATCTCTTAGTGTGACTTTCTGTATATGAGGATACTTTGCAGCAAATTTCGTTCTAAAATTGTATCCTTTTTCGCGTGGGGTTTCAAACTTCGCACATTCATAATAGAGACGCACCAATTCCTCATTCATTGTGGTATCCCACTTTATGCTCGCCCACGGTATTTCTGTTGAGGTTGTTGACTGCAAATAGCTAGCGCTAGCCAAAGCATCCTCAGCAGGCACAGTTGATGTTTCACTATTTACCGTATGTCGCAGATGTTCTTGCTGGCCAGCTATTTGATTAGTGAGATCTGCCACCGCACCATCCCGCATGCTGTGGCCCCCAGCGGTGGCTCCAGGGGCGCCCCGAGGAGCCTTGGGTAGCGACAAGCGTTTCAAAATTTTCAAAAGACTTCATAAAAATGTATGGGTTTTGTAGTTCCTCTTAGTCACTTTCCTCTTCGTTGTCTGCCTGTCTGGCAAGGGAAACCTTGTCAGTAGCAATTCTACAGCCAACATAGCCGTCAAATTCATGAGAGGAAAGCTCAAGTCCTACCGCGACGACAACGCGAGAACACCATCGGTAGGGAATTATTATTATAGGTTTTTTTTTAAAGCTTTTTCTCGGGTGAACCCGGTTTTTCATCATAGCCACGGACTAAGTCAATGCTTTCTTAGAGCTACCATCGGGAATTATTATTATGAGAAGTTGTAGGCTCCGGAAGCTACGATCATGGTTCCTTAAAGCAACCAATCCCGACGCAACTGGAACGTGTACATCATCCACTTCTGCTCCTTCTGTCCTAGAAGGTAAGCAAGAGCGGGAAATTTACGCGAGATGACATCGTGCAACACTGTTCTTTGGAGTCAGATCTCTAGCCGCGGATGACCTTACGCGGCAGACGGCACAGTTGGGGATGAAGGTTTCACCTCTGGATACTTTTTTAGAGCTACCAATCTTTGTAGAATGTTATGAGGAACAGTTTTGACGGACCAGATGAAGTGATCCCAAAAGAACAGCCTTTTGCATCCGGCTTGCGATGGACTGAGCCTGACGCTGGCAAGCCGGGATTTTGTTGAGTTGGCTAAGAAATATCCGTTTTTGCGCAAAAAGGATGCCTGATCTCTTAAATACTGAGGCGTTTTATGAGCATATTCCGGGTGCATATTGACCTAACGTTCATGTAACCTCCGCAAGAATCCTCTTCGCGCCGGTGAGCTTCTTTGCCAACAGGTAAGGATGTCCCTCCTGAGTTGGTCTGACCATTTAAAACGATGTTCTCGCGTTTGTCCGGAGCCATTGCCTGGCTGTTGCCTCGGTTCGGTCCTATTGCCACTCCCAGCTGAATCATGGCCTCCATCCGAGAGAGGCCTATTGTGGGTGGCACTGCGCGATACTGGTGACGTAACCGCATAATTCGTTGCATTGGGGAGTTAACCCAATGCAACGTGGCTCACTGCAAGAGCCGTAACTCTCGGGCGATGGGGTCGCCACATCCCTACGCATCTGCAAATTATTATTATCTTTTTTTTTAACTTGTTCTCGGGTGAAACCGGTTTTTCATCATAGCCACGGACTAAGTCAAGTGACTCATGAGATGAGGATGTTATAAGTTAATGTAATACGATGTCTGAAAACTTCTGCGATGATGTTGTAAGTACAAAATTAAGAGAATGGTGTAGTTTGGAGTTCGTATTTTACCGCTGTTATATTTACACAACGGCCGCGAGCGTTGGAGATGACAACAGACGCCTCTGGATGCTTTTTTAGAGCTACCGTCTGCCACTCCACAGGTTTTTAGTCACTTGCTTCCAGATGGTATAGAAAATTTCTTACAATGCGACAGGTGTTTAATAAAACCGCCTTCTGAGCTGCTGTCAGTATCCTGCTGACTCCCAAATGTTCAAGATGTTCAGTGCATCTTGCGTGCACATTGCCTATAGCCGAAATCACAATCGTATGAATAGATGCATTTTTCGCATTCTTCCATATTGTCTTTACTTCATGCCTTAGCTTGCTATACTTATGGATCTTGGGTGTATAGGTTGCCTGCAAATTTCGGTTAACTGGACAAGCAATGTCGATGATGTAGACTGTTCCACCTTTTTTTTCTCGCATCACGATGTCGGGTCGATTGGCTCGGATGTAATGATCCGTCTGGATAGTAGCATCCCAATATAAGATGTAATCTTCATTTTCTGAAACGGGCATTGAAATGTATCTGTAGAAAGGCATCCATTCTGTTGAGAGTCCTAGGTTTAGGGCATGTTGTTGAGGTATAATTCCCGCTCGATGGATTCGTTGGTATCTCCACATAATCGGCACCGGTCAACCACGTCTTGATGTAACACGTGTTTGCGATATTTTCTGGTACTGACAACCTGCCCTGAATCGCAATGACGAATTCTTCCGTTTCTGGATACAGGACGCCCTTTCTCAGCCAAATATTGGACGCCTCACAATCCACTGCATATTGATCTAACGATTTGGGGTGCTCGCCGTGGATGGCTTTCGGATGGTATTGTAAAGCGTAACATCTCGTTTGCTGTTAAAATAGTCTCGCAACTGTATAACTTGTGACTCACACAGTTTCCTGACATCTACAATTCCTCTACCCCCTCTATGTCGTGATATAACTACCCTTTCAATCGACGAATTACTGTGGTGCATTCGGTGCTTCGTCATTTCTACGCGGATGATTCCGTTTAATCGTTTGAGCTCGGTGTTCGACCATTTGATGAGCCGCCCAAAGGAATACGTGAGGGCAGGGATGGCATAGGTATTGATTGCTCTGATCTTGTTTGTCGAGTTAAGAGAACTCTTCAAAACCAATATGAGTCTTGTAGTGAAGGCAGTCGTTAGGCTTTTCTTAACTATCTTATGCTGAATACCCTTAGATTCGAGAATACCAAGGTATTTATATGACTCGCCCTCAGCCATTGCCTCGATGTCATTCTCGTTCTTGTTCTCAAGCTCTGCGGTCCCTAATTCTCCTGTGGTTGAATGCACTGTTCTGAATTTATCTAGTCCGAACTCCATGTGGATATCATTGGAAAACTGCTTTGTGAAATCGATCACTTGCTGCAGTTTCTGGTCCGAACTAGCGTATAGCTTCAGGTCATCAATGTATAGAAGATGCGTCACTTGATGACCATCCTCGTTATCATGTATTCGTAAACCATGAGACATGCTATTTAGTGTTTTTCTCAGAGGGTTCAACGCTAAACAGAACCATAATGCACTGAAGGAGTCTCCTTGAAATATACCCATCGTAATGCGTATTGATCTAGTTATCCTTGATTGTCCATGATCAAAGTACTTGATTCTTGTACCCCAAAGCACCATCGCACGACTTAAGAAGTCAATGATGCGTGGGAAAATTTTGTATATTTTTAAGACTTCAAGCAAATAGTCACGTGGTACGGAAGGAAACGCTTGCTTGTAGTCAATGTATGCCATGTGCAAGTTTCTTTGATGTTTACCAGCTTGCGTCATGGCAACAGCGTCTATAGTGACTAGGTCTTTACTGTCTCATGAGTTTTTACAACATCCTTTTTGTTCTACTGTAAGGATGTCATTCTCGTCGCAGTGAGAATATACCTTATCTGCTATGATAGCTGTGAGACATTTATATATTGTTGGAAGACAGGCTATCGGTCGAAATTCAGATGGATTTTGAGCGTCTGGGTTTTTAGGCAACATATACGTAGTGCCCTGGAGCATAAAGCCTGGCATCAGATCTGGGTGTTCGATGGTCTTCTGAAAAACCTTGCCAACGCAGGATGCACACTAGTCAAGTACTTGTACCAGAAGTTGTGCACCATGTCCGGACCTGGAGCTTTCCAGTTACTTGCTTTTTTCAAAACTGTATCAGCTTTCTGGTTCTATTTCCTTTTTTGTATTGAGTCATTCGACCCAATATGCACCTTACTTTGCTGACATCCATATCCAACCTGATCTTCCATGGTGGATCTCGCTCCCTTCCTGGGGTTCAAGACTATATTTGTAGGCCTAGTTCTGCGGCCCAACGTTCTAACGGTTACCGCAGCTGCACAGTGTACAAGAGTTTGCACCTCTAACGCAGTTTGTGTTGAGTTCAAATGCATAGGTAAAACCCTACTGTTCAGGTGTTCTGTTAGTGCACACAGATCATTTGTGATGTTCATCTTGGGCAGAGAATGCTTTTGTGTTTGTTCTACATGTCTGAACTCTAGTATAGCATGATAAAAATTCCTTTCAAGGTGCTGTAGTTTTTCTGGGATTTCGCTGTTCAGATCATCGTTATTAATGTCCGGATGTGGTTCTAGTGGATCCGGTACTTGATGTTCATTATCCCTAGCACCTATGCCTTCAGCTTCAATCAGGTCTTCGTTGTCCACATCTTCCAAGGGAAGTTCATCAATAGGAAGCTGCTGTTCCACTTTCATTTCGATGGCAGCTATTTCAACGGCCAAAAGCAATCTGTTTACAGATATTGAGCGTTTTCTATCTGCTAGATTCTTCTAATTTATTCTCGTGGCTAGTTCTGGGTACTTGAATAAGAAGAGTCGATGATGTTCTCTCCTTACACTTAGCCCACTTTTCTTTGCCAAAAACTAAGAGCGCATCACATCTCTGTTCATATGGTATGTCCATTTTAATCGCCTCCTTGGTTGTTGAACCTCTGCTTCTGGCACTGGTTGTATTAGGCCATCTACCTCCGGAGAATGTGGTGGTGCTGGATCATCACCAGGTTGAGGAAGAACATCAATTGCCACTGCTTGTTCGTGTGACGCGGCCTCCTCTAATTGCTGTTCATTGCCGTTGTTTTTCCAGTCCAAATCAAGCTGCTGTTTAATCTTTATTGCTCGATCTTCTGAGATGAGTAGATTAGTCCTGATGTCCTTCACCTTAGCGATAAGATCTCTTAGTGTGACTTTCTGTATATGAGGATACTTTGCAGCAAATTTCGTTCTAAAATTGTATCCTTTTTCGCGTGGGGTTTCAAACTTCGCACATTCATAATAGAGACGCACCAATTCCTCATTCATTGTGGTATCCCACTTTATGCTCGCCCACGGTATTTCTGTTGAGGTTGTTGACTGCAAATAGCTAACGCTAGCCAAAGCATCCTCAGCAGGCACAGTTGATGTTTCACTATTTACCGTATGTCGCAGATGTTCTTGCTGGCCAGCTATTTGATTAGTGAGATCTGCCACCGCACCATCCCGCATGCTGTGGCCCCCAGCGGTGGCTCCAGGGGCGCCCCGAGGAGCCTTGGGTAGCGACAAGCGTTTCAAAATTTTCAAAAGACTTCATAAAAATGTATGGGTTTTGTTGTTCCTCTTAGTCACTTTCCTCTTCGTAGTCTGCCTGTCTGGCAAGGGAAACCTTGTCAGTAGCAATTCTACAGCCAACATAGCCGTCAAATTCATGAGAGGAAAGCTCAAGTCCTACCGCGACGACAACGCGAGAACACCATCGGTAGGGAATTATTATTATAGGTTTTTTTTCAAGCTTTTTCTCGCGTGAACCCGGTTTTTCATCATAGCCACGGTCTAAGTCAATACTTTCTTAGAGCTACCATCGGGAATTATTATTATGAGAAGTTGTAGGCTCCGGAAGCTACGATCATGGTTCCTTAAAGCAACCAATCCCGACGCAACTGGAACGTGTACATCATCCACTTCTGCTCCTTCTGTCCTAGAAGGTAAGCAAGAGCGGGAAATTTACGCGAGATGACATCGTGCAACACTGTTCTTTGGAGTCAGATCTCTAGCCGCGGATGACCTTTCGCGGCAGACGGGACAGTTGTAGATGAAGGTTTCACCTCTGGATACTTTTTTAGAGCTACCAATCTTTGTAGAATGTTATGAGGAACAGTGTTGACGGACCAGATGAAGTGATCCCAGAAAAACATCTTTTTGCATCCGGTTCGCGATGGAATGAGCCTGGCGCTGGCAAGCTGGAATCTTGTTGAGTCGGCTAAGAAATGAAGCTTTCATACCACCAAGATAGCCGATTATGAGAACTATAAGATGGACTTTGTAGCCTTGGTACAGCCTGCTGTTATTATTATTATTATACCGTTAAGCCAAATCCCTTTCGGGAAAGCGTGACTCACTCGGTTCTAGCCTCGTTATACTGTCGGGGATCAAGGAATTCATATGAGAAAAGTGAGAGAGTGAAGTGTACGAGGCGGTATTTCTTTAATTATTTAAAATCATTTAAAAAATAAGTTCGTTCCACAACACTGCCCCACCCAGATCGTTGAACAATGTCTGCAGAAATCATCCCAAGTGAAGAGCTTCACAAAGTTACCATGTAAAACTCCGCGCGGGCCCATTAGCGTCCAAGGTCTTTCGTTTCAGGCGTCTCTCACTCCACTGTCACTCTTCATCATGCATTTCTCATAAACTATTTATCGCCACACTTTTCTATCCCGGCATACCTCTTTAGCTTCCTTTACGTCCGTGCATTTTCTCATGCAAGCTCTTGTATTTCTAGGGCTGTTTATATCTCTTCGAAACCTACTTAGTTTCTAATTAATCTATATCCTATTTGATCCCCCCTAAACGGGTTTCTGTTCATGGGTTAAGACAATTTCTAATATTTCTTATTCCCTTTCAAAATCTTCTACCTCTTCTGTAGTTGGATCTAACTATACACAATCATATTTATCTTCTATATGTTGCTCTCATTTCTACTGTTTCAGGTATTTTGATTTTTAATCAATTTTGATACTCTCTATTAATCTCGAATCATCCCTGAAAAAATCTTGATCCATCCTTGAAAAAAAAAATAATAATAATCTTTTACGTCGATGTTAGTGTGACTGTAATTAAGAATCTGAAAGAAACTATGTATAAAGGAAGTCGAAGTATGCGTAAGTGTAACCAGTCATAAGCGTCAGGTGTATGTGTTTTTTGTATGTTAAATTTTAAGGTCCTTGAAACGTACCCGACCAATTATTTTAAGGCTGGAGGGGCCCCCACCTCTACCGCGATTCGGCAGTTTATTTTTATCAACGACGTTCATTGGCTGCCCCGGCCTTGTATCGATACGCTTGCGCTAAGCAGCTTTTTCAACTGCGCATGTGTCGCAAACCGCGGTCGATTTGAAATCAATAAATACTATCAATAATAATACAGACAAATACACCCAAAAAATCCTAGAACTGCTGGCCCACGCAGTTTCTCAGCTCAAGGGGCGATAGACGGTTGTGACTCTCGCCTCTGAAGGGCCGAGTGCGCGAATACCCACTCCAGTATATTGCGCAATATTATGTTTCCAATCGGAAACGGTTTAGACGGTCCCGATTTGCGCAGTTGAAAAAGTGCCTTTCAAGTGTTTTTGTTGACGTACGAAAATTTGCCAACTAAAACTCAATATAATAAATCAAAAAACGACTCAAATTTTTCGCGGAATAGTGAGTTTTCCAGCGTGGCTTCGCGGCCATGCTAGGCTAGACGTGGAAAATGGCAGCCGCCAGGAAGGTTAGCATATGTGGGACTGCCACTGCACACGCGTTTTTGGAGAAAATATTCCAAACGTAAAAGTAAATTACAAAGTTCTGAATATTAATAGTTTTCAAGCGTTTCGCGAAATACAATCAACTATCCGAAATTTGAGGTGAGAGTACCCGGTTCGGATCAAATCGATCTGATTTACTTTTACGTTTAGCATATTTTCTCGAAAACGTCGTGAGACGTATTCCCATGACGCCGTGAAAAAATACTCAACTCAAGGCTTCCCGCTCTTCGGGCACCTTTTTTTCATTGGTCAGCCACTGCCGCGGGCGTGACCGTACAGGGACCGTGGTGGGAGGTGACGAAACTGCGCAACTTAAAATAAGTGCGTGTAGGGGGGTTAAACTAAGTGAACTTTAAAATAAGCGATCTTTAAAATAAACGGAATGATTTTAATACCCGCCCGCCTATTTCAAACCGAATTTTCTAAATCTTTTCTAAGGGATTGAAGGGGTTGCAACTCACGACCTAAACTGAGGAACGCTGGTGTAAATTGCATTGACGAGTTTTTGCACGTATTTAACACAAATTGCAAGTCCTCGATATTTTCATCCCATCTGGCGTGGTCATTTTCGAAATAAGATATTTTGCTCTATTCGCATGCTCTTTTCCGTTGTCGGTCAATAGAATCCTAAGCGTTCCCCAACGAGCGATTACCTTTTTATGAAACTCGGTTTCTTTTGTTTTACCATTCGCTTTTTTAATGGGAATGAGTTTTATCCATCTTGTGAATAAATCCAGAAAAACCAAGAGATATTCGTTCTTTTTTGTTTTAGAAATTAGTAGCGGCCTCATTATGTCGGCAGCAACTACCGTCCACGGTTCTTCGATGATTCTTTTCCCATAAAACCTGCATTTTTTTGACTATTTGGTTTTATACGCTGACAAATATCGCATTGTTTCACATATTTAATAAATTCTGAGTACATTCCTGGCCAGAAATAATCCGGCAGTAAAGCTGCTTTCAATGCTTCTGGTCTATAAAAATATAATTGTTTATCCCTAATGCGCCATTTTTCGTGTTCTTCGGGGTTAGCCTGGACTTGTTTTATTTTTACTTTATACCATTCGTCTGTGTCGTCGTGGAACTCCTCATATATCTTTTTCGATACTGCATGATAATATTGACCCTATCGACTATCGCTCAATGGTCCTGGATAACGCATCCGGTGCCTAATTTGAGCTACCTTTCCTATATACAACTTCATAATCATATTCCAACAGTTCTGAGTTCTGGTAACCACCTTGCCTACCGCCCAGTTGGATTCTTCAGATTATGAAGACATTTAAGGCTATGTGATCTGTTATTACTCTAAAGCTGTTTCCCTCCAAATACAGTCTAAACTTTCTGATTGCCCATACAACCGCTAAACATTCTTTTTCTGAGCTTGAGTATATTTTCTCGGCACTATTTAAGCCTCTGCTTGCATACGCGGTAACACAATTTCCCCCATTTATATTTTGAGTTAAAACTGCGCCTAATCCCGTATTGCTCGCTTCTGTTTCTACCTGAAAAGGCTGAGACAAATCTGTACACGATAAAATAGGTGCCGATGTTAAGAGTTCTTTAATCGTGTTGAATGATTTTTCTTGTTCGTCCGTCCATTCCCAATTCCTACCTTTTTTTAAGAGTCTATTAAGCGGTTCTACAATTACAGCAAAGTTTGACATAAACCTCCTATACCAACCGGCCATTCCTATCAATATCTGCAATTGTTTAATTGGTGTTGGTCTAGGTAATTCAAGTAATAAGTAAAAAGTAATAAGTAAAAAAAAGTAATAATTCAAGTCCACCAGTCTGTGTAAAATTGCTAGAGCATTGGTCAAACCAAATTACATCCGCTTCAATTGATACATTCCCTTTCCAGGGACTGTAAAAGCTGTTATTGGTTTAGAGTCTTCCTCCAGTGGCATTTGATTGTATACCCAATGTAAGTCTATATTAGAGATAAATTTAACCGATTTTAGGGTATCTAGAATTACCGTCATTAGTTTTATGGGGTACAAGTCTCTCTTAGTAATTTTTTCATTTGGTTTTTTAACCATAACGATAGGGTTGGTCTAGTCGGAATTTGAAAGTTCTATTATTCCTTCCTCTAGCATCATATCTATTTCATCACATCACATAATTTGCATAATTTTAGGACTAACGTGATAATTTCGTTGCTTTATCGGATCATGTCCTTGCACATCTATTTTGTGTTTTGCCAGATGCGTATCTTTTAATTCTATTGTATACTGGGGGATTTTATCTTTCAATAACTGTTCGAGTCTGTTCTGTAGACCCTCATTCAGTTCCACAATTCCGTTACCTAATTCTGTAGCGAAAAGTTTATGTGTGACGGGTTTAGATGGCTTAATTATTAAATTATTTAAAATTATCGCGTTATTTTTAAAACTGTACCAATTTTTCTTATTTTTGTATTCTATTATTTCATTTAGACTCTGCATCTCGAGACTAATATTTCTATTCTTATTAAAAATATTAGTATCAAAAGATTTAAATAAATCCTTTTCCTGGAATTTATTATTGCAATGTATTTTCGCTGTACGTGATTTGTTTTTTATATTTGATTCTGATTGGCTAGCTGTCTCGCATTTTGACTCATGGGGCTGTAGATTTTCTAGAATCTGAAATCAGTTCGAGATTTGAATATTCATTAATCTAGGAATATTTTTATTGGGGCTATTTTTTGGGATTTTGACTTCGCTTTCGTTCGGACTTTCTTGAGACTTTTAGGAATTCTATATTTGAAGGGTGTCGCGGCAGAAGCGTGAAAGTCCATCGGGACAAATTTTTCAGGAGAGAGAAAAAACTTTCTCAAAAATCGAATTCATAAAAAAAAAATGTGAAAGTACATTCGAGATTTGATGGAGCTCCAGAGATCTCAATAAACGAAATTTGTAAAAAGTTAATATTTTCCGAAGTACAGACCGTCAAAATCGACTGCTGTCAAAACCGTGAAACTCCATGAAATTGTTTCTTGTGTTTTTAGATCCCAGTTAACATAAAGCATATGCCCGAAACATCATGAATGCAAATAGAAAGCTGAAAAGTAAAAAATCAAATTAAAACAATGGTTTCTTTAGAAAAAAAATGGATTTTACAATATTACATACAGTGTTATTTTTATACAAAATCTTTAGTTTATTTGTATTTTGTAACTATTTAGTACAATTTAGCCCGCTATTCCTTCTTTTTTTCCAAACTGAATCCATTTCCGGTTTCATTTCCCGGTTTTCAGTTTGAAAAACCCACTTCATGTTCGAATTTGGGTATATCCTTTCACCACAATGTCCGATAGAATATTTAAGCCGATAAAACGTGTTTTCAAAAAAATGGCACTTTCACGGTTATGCCTTGACACCCTTCATTTGTAATGGGGAAGATTATAATGTTTCTTTAGCTTTTTCATCTTTATTGGCCCTTAACCTAATTTTTCCTCCGAAATTTGGTTTAATTTCTAATTTTTCTTTTTTGAAATTTTGTTTAGACGTATTTATTCCTATAGTATTTATATCATTTACATTTTGGGAATCGTTCGTTTGAGTACAAACTGGATGTGTCTCCATTTGATAACAAATATGTGCCTTTTCTGAGAGCCACCATATATCTGTTTTTCATAATCTAATTTCATTCCGATATTTACTAACATGTTGTGACCTATTATTCCTACAGATCTCAAATCTGGGACCAATCTAAACAATAATTTTTTCGTTACGCGCCCGATTTTGACTGGTATAATCACTTGCCCGTAATGTATAATTCTTCGTCGTTTGCCACTAATAATATTCGCGATGAGGGTCGATATATCTTATAATTGTGGGATTAAATTTTGTCTAATAAGCTATTTGCTAAGTACGGGTGCTTCGCACCGGTATCGACTACTCTAAATAATTGCTGTCCGAAATTTGTCATAAGTTCATTTGCTCTATTGGCATGACGCTTATATTATTACCCTGTCAAATTGCCATCTGCCTAAACATTTGCAACCATGGATTAAACGGGTCAATTCTTTCACATTCAGCAATGTGTTGCGGATCAGATGGGTCGTCATGTGGGGCGAAATTACTTTCATAGTTTGCTGCTAGGAGATTTGCTTTGTGTTTAGAAAAAGCGCAAACGTTTGATCCGGGGTTTTGAGAGGGAAATATTAATTCGCAGTTTCGTTAGGGCTTTAGTCATACGATATGTAGTCTTATCTTTAATTTGAAGTTAACCGACTTCTATATTCCAATTTTTACGTCTGTGCTCTTGAACTTTAATTGCTATAGTTTTCCGAAGGTAGTTAATTGTCGTTTTAAAGATACAGCTTTTAATTTTTTTATGCGTTCGGCAGAGTTTGTTACGAGTGTCGATAAGGTCTTCAATCTCGGGGCTAAAGGTGGATCGTATTTGTTAATGGTAGTCTGAGGGAGTGAAGCGTGAATAGCAGAGAAACGCGAATGGCAGTTTTTATACTAGAGGTGATATTAGTTATGGTTTTATCAATGTTAGTAGTATATGTTAGTTGTTTTTTATAATTGAAAAGTCAATAAGGTCAGATTTATGTTTAGTATTGTGGGGGGAAAAGGTATGCGAGTGTGGTGCGGAGACAGACGAATACTTCTCATTTATGAATTCAAATGATTTTTTTTTTAATTTTTGTTAATGCTAATATACTGGTTATAATCTCGGCTGTTTGCTTGATAGCTTCATTCATACTTATGTTTCCCCCCATTATTTCGGTTTTTAAGGGCGTGGATTTCTTTATTAGGATAACTACATTAGCTTTAGTGTCTTTAGAAGCATGATTCCGAACAGCAGCAATTACTGGAAGAATATTTTCCTTTGCAATGAGCTGAGTGACGGACGTATGATTGTTAGCTTGAGTGTCGGTCAGTTGTTTATCTTTCTGTTTACTAGAGCCTCATACGCGCGCTCCGCGCGCGACTAATAATTAATTTTTACATCAATATTTTTGATTTGTACATGGCTTCGTATGGGTACCCTCTCACGATGCAAAATAAATAATTGTGCAACTCTAAACATTTTCATGCAACTTTGGAAAAAACCTATAAAATGTCGGCGCGTACAAATTTTCATAGAAATACACAGTAAATGATCTCGACTCGAGAAGAGTCCAGATGTCAAGCCATTTCGAGCGCGCATAGCACTCGGATGGATGACCATCTGCGACGTATACGACCAAGTTTTGTATGTCGAGCAGGAGGTTTGACGGAAGGGTTTCTTCGACAAATTTCCAAAGTCTTAATTTGCTCCTAAAAATATTTGAAATAATTAGTAAATCTTGGAAATTTGAAGAGCATAATATAAATAAGTCGTCGGAAAGATATTCTTAGTTAATTCTGTAAAAAATGCACCCCATTCGTTGAAAAATAGCCAAATTCTGATTTTTTTTATGAAAGTTGTTTAAATAATTCATAATTCTTGTAAGTTTACAAAACAACATAGAAAAGAGCATTGGAAAGACAATCTAAGTTTACTCCGTAAACAAATTGCGTCTATTCCTTGAAAAATACCCAAGCTCTGAATATGTTTATGAAAAATATTTAAATAATGAATAATTATTGTGAATGTGCAAGGTAATGTACAAAATTCTTAATTGAAATACATTGTTTGTTACTCAGGTAAAAAAAAATTGAGCCTATTCCTTCGAAAATAGACAAACTCTGAATATGTTTAGGAAAGTTGTTTAAATGATTAATAATTATTATAAATTTGCGAAGTATCGTAGAAAATAGTCCTCGAACAGACATTCTTAGTAGACTCCGATTTTCTGACAAAAATTGTTTAAATAATTAATAATACTTGTAAATTTACAAAGTATCACAGAAAAAAGTTATCGCAAAGATATTCTTAGTTAATCCTGTAAAAAAATGTAGCCTGTTCGTTGATAAATAACCAAACTCTGAATTTGTTTATGTAAATTGTTTAAATAATTAATAATTCTTTTAAATTGACAAAGCAACACAGAATACAGTCATCAGAAAGCCATTGTTAGTTGACTCTATAAAAAATTGAGTCTATTCCTTGAAAAATACCCAAACTCTGAATATGCTTATGAAAATTGTTTAAGTAAATAATAATTATTGCAAATGTGCAAAGTAATGTAGGAAAGCTTATTGGAAATACGTACATTCTAGCTTCTGTAAACAAATTGAGCCTATTAGTTTCAAAACAGCTTATCTCTCAATTTGTGCATAAAAATTGTTTAAATAATTATTAATACTTGAGAATTTACAAATTATCACAGAAAAAAGTCATCTGAAAGATATTCTCAGTTAATTCTGTAAAAAAGTGTAGCCTATTCGTTGAAAAATAGCTAAACTCTGAATTTGTTTATGAATATTGTTTAAATAATTATTAATTATTGTATATTTGCAAAGTATCGTAGAAATCTTGATTCACTAAACTAATTGATCCTATTCGTTGAAAAATGGCCAAGTTCTTGATTTCTTTATGAAAATTGTTTAAATAATTAATAATTCTTGGAAATTTGCAAAGCATCATATAAAAAAAGTCATCGGAATGATAATATTAGTTAATTCTGTACAAAAAATGTAGCCTATTTGTTAAAACATAGTCAAATTCTAAATTTTTTAATGAAAATGGTTTAAATCATTATAAATTCTTGTAAATTTACAAAGCAACATCGAAAAGAGTCATGAGAAAGGCTTTTCATAGCATCATAGAAAAAGTAATCGGAAAGATATTCTTGGTTAACTCTATACAAAAATTCAGCCTATTCGTTGAAAATAGCCAAAATCTGAATTTGTGAAGAAACCTAGAAAAAGAGTCTTCGGAAAGACATACTTAGTTGACTCCGTAAATGAATTGTGCCTATTCCTTGAAAAATAGCCAAGCTCTGGATATGTTGATAAACATTGTCTAAATAATTAATAATTATTGTAAATTTTCAAAGCATCATACATAGGAAAGAGTTATTTGAAAAACATTTTTATTGATTCCGTAAACAAAATGAGCCTATTCGTTGAAAAATGGTCAAACTCTTAATTTATTTATCAACATTGTTCAGATAATAATTGATTCTTTGAAATTTGCAGAGCATTATGTAAAAAAAAGTAATCGGAAAGATATTCTCACCTAATTCTGTAAACAATTGAGCCTATTCGTTGCAAAATAGCCAAACTCTTAATTTTTTTAACTAAATTGTTTAAATAATTAATAATTCTTGTAAATTTATAAAGCAAAATAGAAAAGAGTAATCACAAAGATGTTCTTAGGCGCCTCCGTAAACAAATTGTGCCTATTCCTTGAAAAATACCCAAACTCTGAGTATGTTTATGAAAACTGTTCAAATAATTAACAATAATTATTGTAAATGTGCAAAGTATCGTAGAAAATAGTTATTGGAAATATATTCTTTGTTGATTCTGAAAAGAAATTGGGCCTATTCTTTCAGAAATAGCCAAACTCTTAATTTTTTAATGAAAATTGTTCAAATAATTAAAAAAAAATTTTTATTGATTCCGTAAACAAATTGAGCCTATTCGTTGAAAAATGGTCAAA
>CAKNYM010036250.1:0-37869 GCA_932195095.1 Andricus curvator | reverse complement strand
ATTGATTCCGTAAACAAATTGAGCCTATTCGTTGAAAAATGGTCAAACTCTTAATTTGTTTATCAACATTGTTCAGATAATAATTAATTCTTTGTAATTTGCAGAGCATTATGTAAAAAAAGTCATCGGATAAAAAAAAGCGATCGGATACGGACGTGTAAATTTTCCGCTCTTCAATTTTTGGTGTTTATATAAGTTTTAAAGTGTTTAATTACATACAAATTTTTATTTCGTGAAAGTGCCGGTGAGTTGTTCTATAGAGCATTGTGACTTTGTTTCAACTCACTTAATTGTTTCTTGTTTTTGCACTTTTGTTTATACGTAACTGTAACGGTTTTCTTTCCTGCAGAACTATGGGTGCGTGTTCGGAGTGTAAAATAGTTATATCCAGAGGGGGATCAGAAGTTCTCGCTTGTGTTAAGGGTCGCATTCCAGTTCATTTGGCCTGTGCTAATTTCAGAATGTCAAAAAAATCTTTTGAAACACATGGTACATGTATTGTACCCCCCTCCCCCCCACTCCCTACTCCGTTGCTGCCTCGAACAATGCTTGTACTCTACCCTCTGGCCTCGCCGAAGTCTTGCGCAAAGTGGTCTCTGACGGCCAAAGCGAAGCGCTTGCGCAGTCACGTGAGATTTTGGCAAGATTCAACGAATTTGAAACACGTCAACTAGAATTTAATGACCAACTTAATTCCACCCTTTCGGAAATTAAGAAAGAACTTTTAAACAACTCTAGGCGTATCGTCTCGTTGGAATCCGGCTACAAAGTGCAAAATGAAGAAATTGAACTTATCAAGAAGGAAGCTGAAAATTTGAAAGTCAAAGGGGTGACTCTTGAGCACGCGCTCAATGTCAACGAGCAGGCGGCTCTGAATACGACGCTGAAAATTCATGGTCTCCCCATGAAGCCTAACGAAGACCTCATGGCCTCAATGGAATCAGTCGCCAGGGCTCTAGATGTAAATATTCGTGAGGATGACCTTGTCAAACTTTATCGAATTATAAAAGCCCTTTTTTTGAGTAATTCCCCCCCCCCCCCCCCTCTCCCCCCGATCATTGTAGACAAATTTGGCCGGCAAGATCAACGGAATGAACTTATTGCAAGACGTAAGGTTAAGAGAGACTTCTCTACTTTGAATATGGGAAGGACGGACATCGAAAAGCATTTTATTTACCTTCGTGAGGCATTAACACCACTGAATAGAAAGATTTATGCAATTGCTCTCGGTCTTCGTAGAGAAAAAAAAATCAAATACTTGTGGATTGCTGGCGGAAAAATTTTCTGCCGTAAGGAGGATAGCTCGCCAATTATTCACCTGCCGAACATCCAGTCTGTTGAAGGACTACAATAGCAACTACTCTCTAAGTCCATTATGCATTTGATAATTTTGTCTAGTCGTTCATTAGCACTACTCTATTGTTTATGCTACTTCTACATAGGTAAATATCTGTCATATTTTATATATTGCTGCATGCTGGCCATTCTGGATACTGTGCTTTCTGAATTTAAATATCAACAATTTTGTATTTTTTACAGCGCTAATTCAGCCGTCCACTGCTCCTACAAATTGACCTTTCTTATACTATTTTTGTACATCACCAGCTTTATAATGCTTATTGCTTATCTAACTTTTAATTATTTATGTGCCTTATTCCCTGTTTTCAAATGTAATCAAGTGAACTGGATTTTGTTGATTATTACTCTCTGTTACTTTAGTTTCACGGAAAGGTATATTCAACTTATTTACGTATTTCAGATACTTCTATATTTAACTATACTTGAACTTTATCTATCACTCTCATAATGGAAACTTTAAATATTTGTCACGTTAACGCTCAGTCTTTACCTGCCCCTTACCTTGAATTTAAACATCACTTTTATGTCCTGTTCCTATCATATCATAGCCGTACCCGAGACCTGGCTCACGCCTAACATTTCTTCGAGCCTCGTAACACTTGATCATTACACACTTTTCCGCAGAGATAGAGATGAGAGAAGAGGGGGTGGGGCCTGTCTCTATATTCATGACAGCTTAAAGGGTATACAGGTGAGAGTGGGTCATCTTGCCAATTACCCTACTGCTGAGTACCTTTTTATGAAGGTATCGTCGCCTCAGAACAGTGTGTTGGTGGGTTTAATTTACAATCCCCTAACGCCTCCTACGACACGGAACTTGAGACTGATATTTTTGACCTTATACCCAATTATAATAACATTGTACTCACCGGTGACCTAAACACAAATCTTAATGCTACCAACAATTTAACTCACTATTTAAAATCAGCAGTGTTCTCTGCCGGATTATCTATAGTTCCCCATGATACCACCCACCACACTGATCATTCTAGTACATTGATTGACTTGATGATTGTTGAAGATTTAGACAAGGTGATTTCTTCTACTCAACACTCAATCTCATTTCTCTCAAACCATGATCTTATCAGCATCCAATACCAGTTCTCCTTTAATCAATCCTCTAGTGTAACTCCTCTGTCCATACGCAATCTTAAAAATATAAATGAAATTTAATTTCTTGAGCACCTCGCTACTTATGGCTGGAATAGCATTTTTACTGAAAAGGATATAAATAGAAAGCTGATTTGTCTGACTACATTTTTATCTTCATCCTTTTCATAATTTTGAGCCTCTCCATGCCCTTAAAGCAAAGAAGAAGTCCACCCTTGGATCACTTCTTATATCAAAGATTTAATAAAAGAAAGAGAGAAAAAACGTAGATTGGCTAAAAGAACAAAAAATAGTATTATTCAAGCCGAATTTCGTAAATTGAGAAACTTAGTACAAACCAAAATCCGGGACTCATACAATCAATATAATTACAACTCTATCAAAAACAGGAATAAAAATGAAAACATATGGCTTCTCTTAAGACGGCTTGGACTTATTCCTTCTAAACACTTGGCTCCTGATAACAATTTCTCCCCTGTAGACCTTTTGAAAGCATTTACTACAAAATCCACACTCCTTGCAAGCAGCACTCCTTCCCCGTCCTCAGGTCCCTCTAATTTTGATGATACGAAATTATTCTTTTCTGACATCGCAAGTCATGCTCAAGGATCTGATGGTATTTCAATTAAAATGATTCTTTACCAGTCATTGGCCCTATTCTCTTGCACATCTACAATGCATCTCTGCATGTGGGAATATTTCCTGATGCCTGGAAAGAGGCGAGTATTCGCCCTGTTCCTAAAATATCTAACCCTACCTTTCCCAAAGACTTCCGTCCTATGTCTATCTCATGTGCTTTGTCTAAACCTTTCGAACGTATTGTCAATCAGCAACTTACTGCACACATTGAAACAAACAACTTAATGTACCCAATGCAATCTGGGTTCCGTGCAAAGCATAGTACACTTACAGCTTCACTTAAAGTAACTTATGACCCTTAACTTGCAGTTGATAGAAGGGAAATAACGGTTGTTGTCCTTTTTGACTTTTCTAAGGCGTTTGATACAGTTAACCATAATCAACTATTGACTAGGCTCAAATTGGTTCACCTCTCGAATATGGTTGTTAAATGGTTTGAATCTTATCTTAGTAATCGTTCTGAAAGAGTGCAAATTAGCAATGGCGAGCGGTCTGATTGTGGGGAGGTTAAGAGTGGTGTCCCTCAGGGATCCCCGCTTGCACCCACCTTATTTAATATTTATACCTATGAACTTGGTAGCGAACTTCGTCATTGCAACTATCACAAATATGCTGACGACTTTAAGCTTTACCTTTCCGGGCCTATTGCCAATCTTAAGAGCTTATTTCAAAAGGTACAGGATGATATTGATCTGGTGGTGCAGTGGGCCTTGACAAGTGGCCTCATTCTTAACCCTACTAAAACTATGGCTATAATCATAGGACCTTCTTCCTCTCCATTACTTGAAACAATTGCAACCCTACCTCCTCTCTTGATCGATGGACGTCTTATCCCCTTTATGGAATCTGTGAAAGATTTAGGCTATATTCTTAATCGCTCTGTTACCTGGAATGAACAAGTTGCGGATATTTCAAGGAAAACCTTTACAGTCCTCCAACCGCTTAACAGGAATAAAGAATCACTTCCTACTTCAACGCGTATCCTCCTAGTTAAAAGCCTCATCCTTCCTTTCTTTGACTACGGTTGTGTGGTATATGACGATATTACTGATGAGCTGAATGCGAAGCTTGAGCTTACGCCTAATGCTTGCATTCGGTTCATCTATAACATCCCCAAAAGTGAACATATTTCTCAGTATAGAGAAAGAGCAGGACTTCTTAACGTCGCCAAAAGAAGGTTATTTTTATGGGTAATTTGCTTTATAGCCTATTCAGTAATGAAGCTCCGCACTATCTTCTTAATCTCTTCCATTTTATTGACAAAGATCAACCAACACATTCCAAACTCCGTGAAAGGAAAACAGTACTAAAAATGCAGCCACACCGCATGTTTCAAATGCGAAGGTCTTTTGTTATTCGTGGTGCTCGCCTTTGGAACAAACTACCTATAAGCATTAGAAATGCACCTTTACAATTTCACTTTAGAAAACTCCTTTTTGGTTACTTATTTAACACATCAAATCCTACCCTCGAAATAACACATTGGTAAGACTTAAATCCTTAATTAAAAAAATATATATGAGTGTGTGTATGAATGCGTATTTACTTTTAAGTATGTATATTTATAGTATCCTTCTGTTGATAGCCCACATCTAATCATGTGTATTATAGTTTATTTCTTTACTCTTGTTAAACACCTAGTTTTGATTTCAATTGTCAAATTGATCGCCGTCACATTTTAATTGTAATATGTATCACCTGTTCCTTATAAGGCTAATTAGCCCTAGGAACTTTTCATAAATTAATACAAATATTCTCACCTAATTCTGTAAACAATTGAGCCTCTTCGTTGCAAGAGAGCCAAACTCTTAAATTTTTAATCGAAATTGTTCAAATAATTAATAATTATTGTAAATTTACAAAGCAACATAGAAAAGATTCATCGGAAAGATATTCTTAGTTGACTCCGTGAACAAATTGTGACTATTCTATGAAAAATAGCCAAACTCTGAGTATGTTCATGAAAATTGTTGAAATAAATAATAATTATTGATAGATAAACGTTTATTTTTTAGCTTGCTGGCCTTAAAAAATTGATTTGCTTACACTTCCATTTTTTTACAGAATTTTCTTAAAACTAACCCTTAAAACTAACATCCTTCCACACCTTATCTCTAACGCCGCTCGCTCTTATCGCATTGCCTTCCTCGCCTATCCTCGCACGCATGTGCCTACTTTCTTGCTTTGCCTCGCATTACCAAACTCTGCCTCCGCGGCTAATACTTATCTACTATTTACAATATTTATATTTACTTATATTTACTTCCTGCTCTATTTACAATCCTTCCTTCTCCATTCCTCTTCCTCCTTCCTTCTCTTCTTTTCCATCTTACCCAAGACTCCCTTCACCCATGCTACTGCCCTTTTGTCCCCCCTTTCATGTATCAATACCTTCATGCTTATCCCACTCCTTTCCACCTCTACGCACTCCTCCAAGCAGTGCTCCACTCTTGCCTCCCCCTTCCCACATAGTTCACACATCCTCTTTTCCCTAGCGAGCCAGAACCTATTGAAACCCTCCATGCACCCACATCTCATCCTCGCTATAAGCTCCTGACTTCCTTTCTCTCCTTTCTCACACAAATATTGCGCTCTCGCCCTTGGCATAATCCACACATAGTTCCCATTAAACCTTGTCTCTCTTATTCTCTCTTCCCCTGCTGCCTTCTCTCTCTCCATGCTGTTTTTGTTAACCAACTCATATACCTTCCTTCCTTCCTCATGCATCCTTCTCACTTCATCCATCTGCAGTCCATTCGTTCTAATATACCTTTCTCTTTCAACCTCCATCTTCCCACCCCCTCTTTTCCAAAAATTTCTCCTCATATTTACACGCCCGAATCCCCGCTAGAATCCCTACACTCGTTCTCCCCGTCTCCCTCCTGACAATATAACTAGGCGTGTTCCTTGCCAGCCCCAGTGTCCACTTTACATACCTCTCATGTATCCTATTTACCTCTTCGCTTTCCTTCCATCCCCACACCTCTACTCCATACAATAGCACACTCATCACTAGTGAGTCAAACAATTTCATTCTCCTTCCAAAATCATCTGCGAATAACTTCTTTCCCAACCCCCACACCTGCCTCATCACCACATTTGCCCTCCTCACTCTCTCTTTTATGTGACCATCCACTCCGCCATTCCTCCGAAACAAGAAGCCCAGGTACACAAACTCTTTCACCGCCTGCACCGCCTTTCCCTTCCACTTCCACTCCCGTTCCTTATCCTTTATCCTATTTTTATTTCGCATTACCCCCAACTTTTCTTCCCAGCTCTCCAACTCCACAACCGCCACTTCTTTCTCCTTTCTTCCCTCCATCTTAACGTTCCCTACCCTGCCTTTATTCCACCCTATGCTCTGTAGCAGCGCTTCCACGCCCTCTCTTTCTTTCCCGCTCTTCATCTTCAACCCTCTTATCACAATATTATTTCTCCTGTCTGCCTTCTCCTTTCTCTCCATTCTCAACTCCATTGCCCTTATCCTTTCCCTATCCGCCCTCTCCTCCTTTTCATTCCTACGCTCTCCCACTTTCTCTTCTATCCTATTCCCTACCCTCTTCCAAATACCTTTAATCTCGCCCCCGCTACCCCCGTCTGCTATTTCCATTTCCGTCCTGCCCTCCACCTTCTCAAGCCTTTTTTCCGTCCTTTCTTTCCACACCCTAATCTCCTCTTCCATCTGTTTTATTTTAACTTCTTTTTCTTGTCTTTCCCTCTCTAACCCATATACTCTCTCTCTCAGCTCTTTCACCTCCTTATCCCATTTCTCATCTCTGATTCTCAAGTCCTCCCTCATGCCTTCCATCTGCTCCTTGGTCCCCCTTACGTCCTCACTCAGCCCCCTGATCTCGCCTAACAACATCCCAAGAGCCTCCTTTTCCAACATCCCCTCCATTGGGGGGGCGGCTAGGTGTTATCCCGCTTTTTTTAAACGGACTCTCGACCTCGCTTTTCTCCGGACTCTCTTGGCTGTCTCTCTTCCTTTTCAAGAGATCCTCCCCGTCACTTGCGCTCGCCGTTCTCTCCCTTACCTTCTCGCTTCCTTCGTTGCCACCGTCCCGATTTCGACCTCTCCCCGACGCACCGCTCGACACCGGGCGACGCGTTGTTGGCCGTCGTGGCTTGTGGAAAATTCCCTCCCCGTCAGTTTCACTACCAGCACTGCCAGTACTCTCGCTGCCCACCTCCCGCTCTTCCGCCGGTAACTGGGACCTCTCCATGCAGTACCTTCCGCAACTGACAGATATCTCTGCAGAATGTTGTCGTCTTTCGCCGCCAAATTTTCCTTTTTTTCCCCCTTTTTTTTCTACAATTCCTCACAGTCCCTGTACACACCCCTTTCTCTCCCTTAGCATCCCCTAACTCTGCGAGAACCACCCTTGACCCCTCGAAAGCCCAAGACTCCTGACCACGAACTCCCCCGATTACTTGCCAACCTAACCTCACTTTCCCTAACCAACTACATCCCACCTCACACCCACGCTGAAACTCACTTTTTATCTCCCCAATTCACCCCACACAACTCTACTCACCTCCTCGGCTTCCACCCTCACACTCCATTCACACCTTCCACACAAACTCCGTAAAATTCTTTCCACACCTGTCACTAAACACGTTCTCACTTACGACTCCAACATGCAAGTCCCAATAATAATTATTGTATATTTGCAAAGTATCGTAGAAAATAGTTATTGGAATTACATTCTTTCTTGATACCCTGAACTGATTTATCCTATTCGTTGAAAAAAAGGCCAAGCTCATAATTTGTTTATGAAAATTGTTTTAATAATTAATAATTCTTGGAAATTTCCAAAGCATCATGCAAAAAAGTAATCGGAATGATATTCTTAGTTAATTCTGTAAAAAATGTAGCCTATTTGTTAAAAAATAACCAAACTCTAAAGTTTTTAATGTAAAATGTTTCCCGAACTAATTTATCCTATTCCTTGAAAAAAGACCAAGCTCATAATTTGTTTATTAAAATTGTTTAAATAATTAATAATTCTTGGAAATTTCCAAAGCATCATACAAAAAAGTAATCGGAATGATATTCTTAGTTAATTCTGTAAAAAAATGTAGCCTATTTGTTAAAAAATAGCCAAACTCTAAATTTTTTAATGAAAATTGTTTAAATTATTATTAATTCTTGTAAAACAAAGCAACATAGAAGAGAGTCATCAGAAAGACTTCTCATAGCATCATAGAAAAAAGTAATCTGAAAGATATTCTTGGTTAATTCTATAAAAAAATTTAGCCTATTCGTTGAAAATAGCCAAAATCTGAATTTGCAAAGAAACATAGAAAAAGAGTCTTCGGAAAGACATGCTTAGTTGACTGCGTAAACAAAGTGAGCCTAGTCGTTGAAAAATGGTCAAACTCTTAATTTGTTTATCAATATTGTTTAAATAATAATTAATTAAAGAAATTGAGCCTACTCTTTGAAAAATGGTCAAACTCTTAATTTGTTCATCAACATTGTTTAAATAATAATTAATTCTTTGAAATTTGCAGAAAATTTATAGAAAAATGTTACCGGAAAGATATTCTTATCTAATTCTGTAAAAAATTGAGCCTATTCGTTGAAAAATAGCCAAACTCTAAATTTTTTAATCGAAATTGTTTCCCTAGCATTCACCGCCACCAAACAAATCACTCGGGAATCAGCCATGAACGTAAGAACTCATAGACTCAGCGTGAGTGGCTCGTGGTGTCCCCCTCAATCGGTAAGGGGGGAACGTACAATGCCGGCACAACGCCGCAAATGCTTAGCCGCCATCATCCAGCTGGTTTTCCGCTTATAGACTGGAGCTCCCTCCCCCCATGTCATGCTGGGCAATGAGTTCTTACGTCCATATCGTCAGCTATCATCAATCGAAAATACATGAATAGTGGACACTGCACATGCCTTGGCTTCATAATACGCAGCTCTGTTCTTAACCTAAAAATGATTCTAGACCGCTTCATAATGCATTCCGCTGATCTCGATGCTGATCTCGATTCTAAAGCATAGGCGGCGAATTTAAATCCAACCAATAGGTGGAGAGGGAATGTGGCTTCAGTTTTCGAGATAGAATCGCAACCTCTTTTTTATGATAGGATTTATGGCCTTAGTCGTGCATTTTGAGATTACTTTAGAGTTGTAAAGTGCTTTATTCTGTATGGGCAGGGGGCTTCCGGGGACTTCGAGTTTTTTTCGAGGGGGGGTCCAGGTTTAGCAGAATCAGGGGTGCGGGGGGGGTATACTGGGGGAAGTGTTCTTGAAATTATTTGCAGGCTTCAGGAAGTTTTTCGCACTTAGAGCTCAGATGCGTACCCCCGAACTTCACACAGCGAGGAGTAACGTGCCACATATCAGAGACATGATGAAATCTTTGGCATTTAAAATACTGAGAGGTTCCTTTGGGTTTAACATAGGACTTGACCTTTATTTTTATGAGCGCAAGAAACTGGAGACGAAGTAGGTCTTTCGCCTGTGGTGTTTTAGGGAGAATCATGGGCATACCTTTTTTGGTTTATCGGTATCTCATGCTATCATGTATCTCATTCTTCCTTAAGTTCAGCAAGTACTGAATCGTAATCGAAAGAAATGAGAATGTTTCGGATCACGAGTTTCGTAGGGGATGACTCTATGTTCTTGTACAAGTAGTACTGGAAACCTTTCTTCTCAAGGTGAGAGATAATTAAGCGATAGTCCTCTATAAAGGAAACGCGAACGGAGTAGACATCAGAGCCTAGGTTATACACGATATGGAGAACTGTATAAGGATGATTAGCTTCATCCACAATTACATTTATGGGTGGGATTTTTCCCGGTGCTAACGGTACGCGCGCATTTAAATTTATTCCGTTCGGTTTTGATCCTGACGCTAACCGTACTATTTGGCTTGTTAGAGGTTGCGGTCGTCATGCTACTGATTAAAGTAGAAGTAAAATGAGAAATCGAACTTGATCCTCATAGCTATCTTGACGCTGTCTTATTGGTAGAGGTAGACTTTGTCGAATCTGTTCCTAAATATCTCTTCTGTTTCTTTGATAAGATAATGGTGTAGTTGTCGTCTTCCCCTATTTTCTCCGGGATTTCTTCATCTGATGGTTTTATTAGCGGCGGCTAATGCTCTCCCGGTTTCAGAATGAATCTATAACCCCGGTGAAAATGTGTGGCTAACATATAACCTACAGAACTAATTTATTTTGTGAGATAATGCTCTGCGGCACCTAGTGGCTTTTGTCCTGAACTACTGAATGTTGCAAATCAGAAATTTACTAACGAAAGAAATATTTATTTAGAATTATCCATTTCTTTTTTAATGAAGTAAATCAACGTTTCTTTCAACTGATTTCATGAACATTTCATTCAAACAATTGTTGTGTGCACTGAAATAGATGTAAAGTTGAAAAAAATGTGCCAAAATGTTATGTAAAAAAAATTTTAATTTCAAAGAAATGCAAATATATTTATTTCCAAAAGGTATTTCTTTTGTTCGAACAATTATTTGTTCACTCAAAGAACCCAAAATTACTTGATCCACACATGAATGAATTACTTAATTTAAAAACGCATTTAACTCTTCGAAGAATCGATTTCCTCTAAACGAGAAAATATTTCTTCGGGTGTGAAAAACATATTCCATGTTTTTTTTAGGTTCTTAGCTCCCAAGAAATAATTTCTTCGACTAAATAATCTTTACATTTATTGCAAACAAATATTTCTTTATATTAAAGAAATATCACCAACGAAATACTTTTTTTGAGTCAAGGCCTGACTTTTTTTGCCTCTAAACAATATTTACTCAATTGAAGTAAACAAATCCTTGGTTCAATGAAAAAAAAACCAAATAAACGCATTTCCTTGGATCCAGTAATTTTTATCTTCAGTGTATTACTTTCAATAATAAAATATGTTTTTGCAGTGTTTAGGGGCAGGAATAATTCAGCTGTATCTCACAGAACCTCCGTCACATAACGAATGGCTAAAACGAAACACCGGTGTCATAACATTGATAAGGGACAACCCAAAGAGAAGTTTTTTCTTAAGGCTATACTGTGCCCAGAGAAAAGCCATGCTTTGGGAACACGAAATATACAATGCCATCGATTATAAGGCTCCAACGTCTTACTTTCACACTTTCGAAGGAGAAGATTGCATGATGGCATTTAATTTTGCGAGTGATTTCGATGCAAATTTTTTGAGGTACGGTAATAATAGGCGACTTATTATTCCACGCAAGCTTGTAAACACTGTTCTACTACGAAGCAATCATTGCACGTCCCTAAACTTCTGTCAAAGTCTAAAGTTTCATTTCACAGTGTGAAGAATATACAAATTTTATGTTTTATTTCTTATTTAATTCCAATTTTTTTCTGCAACTTAAAACAAAATGCTACTTTTTAGAAACTCGCTTGTTGGAATTCTCGAAGCAAAGCGTCAAAAAAAGCAAAAACGTACATCGAGAACGACAGATAACATGGGGAACACGCAAAGGGAGTTTCCAATGGGATTTACGTCGCCATCAACAGGCAATTTGTTGAATGGGTCGCCTTCGTCTATAGGTGTCAATAGGAGTGTTTCTAGTAGTTCTGTGTTCGAAAGAAAAAAGAAACACAGAGAGAAGGATACGAAACGAAAATTGAGGAAAGAAGATATCGGTCTTCCTCACAATTTTAGGTATCCTTTTTCCACAATTTGCAATTATTTTTCTCTTAGCTAGAGTGATTTATTAATTACTTCTTATTACAGACATGTGACTCATGTGGGATGCAATGCTGACAGTAAACATTTGGAACTCGAGTCGATCGATCCTCAGCTTAAAGAAGTTTTTACTACTGCAGGTGTGTCTGACAATCAATTAAAGAATCCAGAAATGAGAGAGTTTATTTACGACTTTATCGACAACCACGGAGGAGTTCAAGCTTTTTTAAAAGAGAGCGCACTGCTAAATGTCCAGAGAAGTAATTCCAAAGATTCCAAACCACAAGGCACCTTAGAACCACCGCCACCGGTACCACCTAGAACCACTTCTTCTGTGCCGACTCCTTCGGCAAACAGCGTGAGACAACTTGCGTCTCTTTAATTTTTTTTCTTTTGTGTTAATTTCACTTTTACTTGATAATCAGAAATTAAATTATGCTATGTAAAGAATTTGAGAACTAATGTCCAACATAGTTCAAATTCTTGTTTATATTGTATAATAAAATCGAAATTAAACATTATGATTGTATCTTACAGCTCTAAACCTAAATTTATATAATGAATCTTGTGTATGTATTTTAGGGCCAAACTCGAACTGCGCCTCCATTACCACCATCGAGAACGAATCCTCCTGCTGCACCAAGTGTGCAGCCGGTGCACAGAACTGCTCCAACACGCCCACCACCTCCTACGAATTCCCCTGCAGTATCTCAACCATCTCAGCTTCCTCCACCTCCTCCACCACCCACTTCCAAAGGTGCTCCGACTTTGTCAATTCCACCGCCTCCTCCGTTACCCAATCTTGGGGACTTTGATGGTGAAAGTATAATCACAAACGACAGGTGTCCGAGCAACCCACGAACTGGCAACAGCCCTGGTATAGCGAGGAATAACAACAGTCAAACTGAAGATCATCGGACTATGCTTATGGACGCTATCAGAAGTGGTACTACGCTCAAGGTTAGTATGAATATTTTACCAAATTTTGATGCCATACAATTGTGGAAGGTAGACCGATTCTCTATACCCAATTATTTAAAATTATTTCGCAATGGAATGCTATTTTGGCAATAAATTGTTGAAACTTGGGTGCGATATCATTTCAAATCGGACAGGCTGTGTATGTTCAATTTACAGAAACAAAGTATCAAAGGATTTCAGACGTCACGTATTTTACCGATTGATGATGAGTTTTGGTTGCAAAGTTATGAGTATTTGAACTTTTAAAATTTAAAGCTCGTGTCGAATATGTAGAAATTTATCAAAATTTTATTTTAGATTAGAAATTACCGTAAGAGTTCCAGGTATAACGAGTAACTGCGGATATTTCACTCCAACTAAAGCAAAATTTGTTATTTAATAACAAAGTTTAAACTTTTCGTCTAACTTTTCGTTGAAACCATTTCTTTTAAAACTTTTTAATTCATTTAAGTCCGTCTTAAATCAATGTAATAGCTAACTCAAAATAATTCCCAGTGGGTTAGAGTAAGAAAAACATGTGTTTATCAGCTGCTGTTTATCAACTGTTTTAACCATTTTTGTAAACAAATACACATTTCGGCCATTTTATCATGAATAGGCCTTTTTGCAGAATCAACTAGAAATGTCTTGTCAAAGATTGCTTGCTGTCATTTTTAACTTTGTTATTAAATAACACATTTTTCTTTAGTTGAAGTGAAATATCCGCAGGTACTCGTTAGACCTGGAATACTAACGGCCATTTCTAAACAAAAAAACATACAAGTTAATTAAGAATTCAGCTGTCGGGCGATTTTTGTCCATAAAAGCTATGTTATGTAAGCTATGTTATGTAAGTTTTAACCCATTATAAGCCTAAATTAACTTATTTTGACGCAACCGTGAACTACAAATAAATTTGTATTGCTTTATACATGAAATATTGACTATCTAAAAAGTATACCTAATCTAAAAGTTAGGAATTAGAATTCGTATTTCATTTCAAATCGTCTATAATTCATATTCTTTGCATATTTTTAATCAAATTTTTTGCTCTATGCCTTAATAAAATCGGCTGGTGCCGAGAATTCAATCACGTGAATGATCTTGGTCTTCAGATCTTGGAGGACAATATCAGGCTTCGTAGCATTGATACGTTGAGTGGTGGAGAATGAAAAATTCCAGTAGGTCTTATACTGATCATTCTCCACAATGGACTCGAGTTCCCCCTGGGGGTATGGCAAGACGGGCAATTGATGAACACCATAGAAGTGCCTAAGATGGTAATATAACACTTTTAGAGCCGCATTGTGTCTCTCTATGTACCCGTAGCGTGCATATTTTGTGCATCCACTAAGAACATGTCCAAGTGTTTCTGGCTCTTGCTTTCACGCTCGGCAGTTGGTATCACCTACAGGTACATTCATTATGCGCTCACGGTAAACTAAGGTGTCTATGACGCCGTCATAGAATTTACCATGAAGGGGCTTGTCAGCATGTTCTCTTAGTAGAAGCGTATGTTCTGCTTCCTGTACACAACTTTTGAGCACCAAAGGTGTTAGTGATGCTAGGCCATGTGTAGCGTCGTTGAAATCAACTCGGAGGCCAAGCTCCTCTGCGGCCCTATCTGCGGCACGGTATAGAAACGCCGCAGCATTCACGACTTCATGTTGATGTACGAGTCGCATAAGGAAATCTGTGCTATTTAGAACTGAGCAGGCTGTAGCCAGAACCGGTCTTCGATGTAGACACTCTAAGCTTAGCAAGCCTCTACCTTTATCTCGAGGGAAGTATATTTGAAGTACGGAAGATCTAGGATGATGACTTCGATGGATTGTCATCGTCTTGCGTGTGCAGTATAGGAACGGCCAGCATATTGGTCGCCTGGATCTTATTCTTTCCAGATAATTCGGAACCCCAAATTTTTCTGAGAATTTGGCGATACCTTTTTCCAAGGGCCGTTTTTAACACACGCACATTTTGGGTTTCCGCTTGCGGTATTCCAAGATATGTATATGTTTCTCCAATACCAAGATGTTGAATGGTATTTCCGCCTATGAGTTGAACATCCTGATCGTCACGCGATGATGTAGTTTCTAGTCTTCCTTGGTGTAGGTGGACGCAGGCACACTTGTCCAGTCCGAAGCTCATGCCAATCGCTATAGAGTACCTATTTACCGCCTCCACAAGAATGTTAAGGTCCTCTTTCGAGTGTCTTGAGGACACGAAGCGACCCAAGGATGACAGCGTTCTGCATCCATCTCGCAAGTGCCTTGGTATATCTTTGGCACGCGGGTATAGTTTCAAGTTTACAAACCAGTGACACTTTCGCACTTCTGAGAGCACCGATCACAAGGACTTCCTTCTCCTTGGCAGTGATATTATAATCGGCCGGAGCAGAGAAGTCGATCACGCATATAGTTCGTTTCTCGAAGTCTTGGAGAACGATTTCAGGCCTCGAGTGTGCAATGGTGACTGTTCTCCAAAAATCGTAGTTCGACAAAATTTGGCACTTCTCGTGTTAAACAATTGAATCTATCTCCCTCGGAGCGTTCGACAGGGCAGGGTCGCGGCCAACACCGTAAGAGCAACAAAGATGGTAATAAATCACTCGGAGGGCCGAATTGTCCAACCCAGAGAATTATAGGCCAATAACACCATAAGAGCGACAAATATGGTAAAAAATCATTCTCAGGGCCGCATTGCCCAAACCCAGATAATTACAGGCCAATAACTTGTTTGAACACGCTGTATGTGATCTTTACATCTGTCCTAAACAACAGAATTGTTCGAAGAATTCAGCCTGTTTGGAGTGAGATGTGCGAAAAACATGGCTCGAAAAAAAGTGTAGCAGGCTGCCAACAGAACCTGATAATTGACAGGTGCATCTGCAAACACGTAGCAGCCCATCAGCGCGTCCTGTCAATGGCCTGGATGGACTACCGGAAAGCTTTCGACCACCGGAAAGGTTTCATTCGGTCTTAAAATGTAATTCTCAATATTGTGCAGATGGCTCTTTTAATGCTAACTAGAAAAATTTTCCGTGCGACAAATAAGTAGCCTCGCACCGCCATGACGAGGCCCCGCCAGGCCTCGACTACACCACTGCTTTCGGGAGAATCACCCAAATACGTATGCAGTAAATGAACTTCCCGAACATGGCGTGCCACTCGCAGTTAAAAAAATGACCACCTCATGTATCGCGACCATTTTTTCAGTTACAAATAGCATGCCACTCTCGGGAAGTTCGTGTACTATACGTAAGTGTGATTTTATACATGCGTGTATATACTTCTGGCCACAAAAAATGCTCATTTTCAGTTTCATGAGTTCGGTCTATTTAGGTCTATTGTCCATGGTATTTAATTAGAGCAGTATATGCAGTACATTTCATTAATTTGCCTAGCAAAATATTTGGCTTGTAGTAATCACCAAGTCCCCAAAAATTAGAATGGAATTGCTCTTGTTGCTTGATACCGATTTTTTCGGAATACTTACGGAATTTACAGTAGGACTGGACGTGGATAAAACGTTTCGACTCTACCCGTTTTTGAGAAGTTGATTCATACTCTTCATCTGTTAAATAATAAAATTTTGACTTGAACATATTTAAAAATGAAAAATAAATAGTCCAGTTATTAGCTACTTCAAGGTGAAAATAACTAGTTAGAATAATATTATCAAATCAACCCTTCATTTTGACTTTAAAAGGCCCTATACTTTACGTATTTCAATTTATACTTATGTAAAATTATCTTATAAAAATCACATGAAACAAGCTTTTTCCAAGAAACTACTCTTTTGCTCCTTTTCTCATAAATTTATTATGGTTTATTTGGTTCCATGCCGAAAATAGAACAGATAGGGTATTTTTTAAATCAAAATACGGGTTTAAGCCAATCATATTGTGCTAACTATAGTTATTTCCAGATAACAGACATTTTTATGGCGTAATGACTAAATTATAATTTAAAAAGTTATATCAGAAAGTGTTTTTAGCAAAAAAGATTTTCCCCAAGTTCTAAAATAATTCATATTGTATTTCGACAAGAACTATTTTTTTTTAACTTACTATTATTCAAAGAGTAACATTTGTCAAAATTTCTATAAAACATTTTCAGTTATTGTATAATCAGATCTTAGTTTCTACAATTTTATATAAATCTTTAAATACCTTGTTTCTTTTAGTTTTTCGAAGATTTTTCTTCTATCCTCATTCATCTCTAGCCCTTTTTCTGCTTCGAGGTTTTGATGAACTTAATGCCATTTTATAAACTTAATTATATTTCCCATTAATTGTAATCAAGCAAACTTGTATTGGAAAGAAGTTTCTTTCAGTTTTGATGTTACACTTTCGATGATCGAAACTATTCTGAACCCTTTTATTTCCCAAATCTTAATGATGGACCTCTTTTGTTTAGTATCTGATTAGGTTTATGTTTATGTTTACATTTTCGAATAAAACAGTACAGGCTTCCACACAACCAAAGAAGGAGGAAGGGACAAGCATAATTTAAGAGGTGAAACCTGTCCAAAAGAATATATCCTAACCATGCCACCAATAAAAACTTTCTTTAAAAAAATTATGTAAGTTCGTTGGAACATAACATTTTCCACATAAGAGCCTTGCCTCCTGCGCCTGGTGGGCTCCAAGCCTCCGCTACGAGTTAAATCTCACGGCACTGCGCGCACAACAATAAAATCAGCGTACCTCATAAACGGCTATTTCAATTGAAGTAAAACTTTACAAAAAACTTCTACAGATTCTACTGAACATTCCGTCCACTGGAAGTTGTTGATTGCTAAAACTTACCTCAATAGACTTTTGATTTAAAATATTTTAACGTTCTTCGTGCACTTACCCAGAAAAAAGTAATAACTTTTTTCATAACAACAAATAGTTTCTTATTTAGAGCGAGATGAAGTTAGAAAATACGAAAACTTTACGCTATGAAAAAATCGTGTTTTTCCAATTATTTCAAAAACGAAGTAAGTTACAACTTTTTTCCATTATAAAAAAAGATGCGCAATCGAATTCTCTATAAGGGTATGTACCTTGAACATTAAATTTCAATAATGTTTTGAAAGGCTGTCAGGGGCCTTCCCACTCTACGTAAAATATTTTATATCCCATTCTACGATGCGGCGGTTCAATTATACATACTTAAGGAAATAGGCGAAGAAAATGGTTATAAAGAAGCGTTAATTATCTATTCCATTTTTACTTTCAATCAATTTAATTTTTGCCCCCCCCCCCCTTGAAAACGCGCCATTTCATGCACGTGAAGCAGGTGTAATGTGGCCGCTTCCAGCCCAGTAACGTTCGCACATACGCACTCCGCAGCCGGCCGACATGAAACTTTACGCCGATCAAACAGCCTCTATCTGCTCCACATTTATATGCATTATACATTATATAGATTTAAATTTTATTTGGGAAAAAAGTTCAATAAAATACCATGAAATAAAATTTTACTTAAATAACTTTTATTTGTAGACGGCTTCGCATGGGTGCCCTCTCACGATGCAGATTACATAATTGTACAACTTCAAACATTTCCATGTAACTTTGGAAAAACGACTTAAAATGACGGCGCGCATTAAACCCTATGTTCACACCTGCTACTGGTGTAAGATCTTTTTATTCTGAAAAATGTGCTATCATATCCGGAATTTTCGTACAAACTTTTATAGAAATATATGCTAAATGATATAGCAAATTATATTGTTCAAATTCAGTAACAATAGCTGAATAAATAGAAATGAAAAAAGAAAGGTAAAAACTGATGAAAAAGTCCATAAAAATAATCAGTACATGCGTTGTAAACTACGACCAAAGATAGATTTATGTGTAAACATCTTCGATTAACATTAATGTAACTAAAAAAATTTCACAACAATTTCGAAGGTTTTCTTAACCTGTACTAAAATGATTTCACAAAGATTTTTAACATTTCACCAATATTGCACAAAGATCCATACCGCGGTCTATGATGTTAACATATAAAAAAAAACGAAAATAAAAAATGAAAGGGAGATGCAAAGAAAATATGGTTCTGACAAATTATCGGTTATATGTTCGATCGAGTGTGCGATCGCAGTAAAAATTACAGCAAAATATATTGCAGGCTCAAAATCAGGCCACATAATCTTAAAAAAGCACAATATTATTTAATTGAAGAGATTATTATTAAAGTACTGGAAGCAATTAACAAAAAGAAAAAATCTAAATATAATGAAAAGGGAAAGTTTGTATCTTCATCAAATTTTGTATTGTTTTCTTAATATTACATATATAGTGCATATGTTTTCTTATACAAATATAAAATTGATTAAAATGTTAAATTGGTTTTGATTTTAATAGTACAGTACAGATAGCAAAGTTGTACTTATTATTAAAAAGGGTATGGCTGAATTTCGCCAACGGCGATACCACGCTGGAAACACCAGTTCTCGTAAGATCACTGAAGTTAAGCATTGTTGGGCGCGGTTAGTACTTGGATGGGTAACCGTTCGGGAATACCTGCGTGCTGTTGGCCCGTCGTGGGTGTGGTGGGCCCACATTGGTAGTAAATATCCACCTAGAAACACTACCCGAATCGGGTAGTGAGGCAATGAACTTTCGAGTTCGAACTGCTAATCTATGTATGTATGTATGTATGGCTGAATTTATTTTTATATGTAGTGTGTTATAAATAGTACAATATAAATGCAACTAACACCCTTACTAATAAGATTAATCTTTACCACCTGTGTTATAATATTAAAACCATAATTGTTTTTGCATTTTAGGAAAAATTATTTATATAAGAAGAAAAAAGATTTTCTAACGATAGTATATATAGGTAAAGGTACCAAGAGGCTATTCAAGTATTACGTAAGCATTTTAATAGGGAGGAGGGGGGGTCTGAATGGACACTTGTTGTATATTCGTAATACAAAAATATGCTTACAATGGGGGGGGGGGGGAATAGGGACAAGTATGCTTACGTAATACTTGAAGGGCCCCCAATAATCGAGTATGCTCCTATTGTCAATTTGTAAGATTAAATTTGTCCTATTTTCACTATTTTATAATTTATTTTTCTTGTCTTTTTGTTTGTCCTAATAGAGAAATACTCAATGCCACATTCCATTTGCACATTTTTCTATCACTTGTTTGTCCAACTTTATTCTATCTCTATTACTTCAGTCTGACAGCTTACCTCTTTCATTTCTGTCCTTTTCTTTCCACTCTACATTGCATCAATCTTCAAGTTAAGCTGCTCGACCTTTCTTTTCAAATTCTGCATGGCTTTCTCTGTGCTAGGACTCTTCCTGTCTCCGTTCTGTCTCCCTCAGCCCAGCTGATCCTTGTACTTACTTGCCTCCTGGGCTGCTGCTGCTCCGCTACCCTCTCTCTCGTTTCATCACTGCTTGAGTCAAACACCTTTCCACGCCTGTTCAATTTTTCCATCAGGCGGCACTGGCACTGCTTCCATCCGGTACGGCAGGCCTGCCCAAAGAGCGGAAATTTCGTCGAAACTGCTCAATCGCCAGATGGGATTTTTCCACCTCTACTGCCAACACCTTAAGACTGTGGAGCTGAGCAGAGGCAAGTGGTAGTGGCACTGAAACTAGGGATGGCTGGCTCGAGTCCGATTCCTTCGAGTATTCGATTATCGGTTTCTGAGAATTGAATATCCGGACTCGAATTGGAACGTTCGAGACTCGAGTTTTGACAGACTCGAGTTCAAGCGATTCCTCGATTGTCTCTTCAGTATAAATAGTTGTTCTAATTAAACAAAAGCTGCATAGTTCAATATAAAAAAAAAAATTTCTTTGTCCCCTAGCCGAAAGTACGTATTCCCGGCCGCATTTCTGTTCGGGAACAGTGGGTTTTGCGGCCTGCTAGAGTTAACGCGATCTCTGATTGGCTGCGAGATTTATGTGGCTCGCTGACGTAGCAACCTGACGTAGCAACGCTCAGTATTGTGTTATTGTGCACTTAGCCTCTGAAAAATATTTATCTTCACAGGGGAATGAAAAAAAGAGAGCGTCGGTGTGTTCAACCTCAAAACTGATCGTTGAACGTTATTGTTTATTAAGAGAAGTTGTAGGCTCCGAAAGCTACGATCATGGTTCCTTAAAGCAACCAATCCCGACGCAACTGGAACGTGTACGTCATCCGCTTCTGCTCCTTCTGTCCTAGAAGGTAAGCAAGAGCGGGAAATTTACGCGAGATAACATCGGGCAACACTGTTCCTTGGAGTCAGGTCTCTAGCCGCGGATGACCTTACGCGGCAGACGGGACAGTTGGAGATGAAGGTTTCACCTCTGGATACTTTTTTAGAGCTACCAATCTGTTGGCATTATCGGCTATCTGCAAAGGTGGTCTTGCTGGAACGGGTGGAATGTTCGCTGGAGGATGTTGCTCTTCTTGTCGATAAAGAGCTTCATATCCGTTTTTTCGCAAAAAGGATATCTGATCTCTGAAATTCTGAGGCGTTTGATAAGCATATTCCGGATGCATATTGACCCAACGGTCATGTAACCTCTGCATGAATCCTCTTCTCGCCGGTGAGCTTCTTTGCCAACAGGTGAGGATGTCCCTCCTGAGTTGGTCCGACCATTTAAGTTAAGTTGCTGACTGCAACTGACGCTCTCGGGCGATTGGGTCGCCACATGCCTACGTCTAAATCGTTGAATGTTATTGTTTATTATTATTATTGAAATTGCTTTTTGAAATTTCAATTATATTTTAATTATAAGGGGGAAAAAATGTGTTTTTGATACCCGCCCCGACCAGCTTAGGAGGCAGTTAAGGAGGCTCTCCGAAGCAGATACAAACGTCTCCTTCGACATACTTGGCCTTCCAATCTGTCGGCGTTGAAACAGATATCTGCGAAGAACATGCTTGCCGTACCGGTTCTACTCTACTTGTTTAGGGTGGTTCCATGGGCGAAGTACGAGCTTACGGTTCTCGACATCGCCACGCGTAAGATCATGCATGTACAGAAGAGCTTGCATGTCAATACGTCCGTTCCGCGCTTGTATATACCACGCCGTTAAGGCGGGTGCGGACTTCTAAATCTCCAATGTCTTTTTAACCGGATTATCCTGGGTACAGCTCACATTGTCACAAATGGAAGAGATCCTCTCCTAAAAATGGTTAGGAATCACGAGAGGATTGGAAAAGGAGCATTCCTTTACAAAGCCGCGGAGCAGACGGCCGAGAGCCCTGGCCTGGATCTTAATTGCCAGAACGGTGTCATTTCTACCTTAGTATACCGTAGCCGCATTTTACGTCAAGCAGTTCCCAGCGGCAGGTCCAGAGTATGCCATGCACACCTTGAGTACCTAGAACATGTAAAGGGTGATCCATCGTTAGGTACTTTTTTCAATATAAATTTTTGACTGATCACGCGTGAATTGCGTCAAGCTGTCATTGCAGTTTAACTCAGTATTGAATATTATTTCATCGTGGAAAGACTTACACCGGCACAGCGTCTCCAAATTGTGGAGCTGTATTACGAAAATCATCGTTCTGTGAAACAAGTTTATCGTGCACTTACCGTTTAACCCTTTAACCGTAACTGTTCACCCCTTTAAATCAGGGTTGGTGTAATGTTACATATTTCTTGAAAGCTCTTGTCGTGAATAAACCAAATGTGAAATACTAGCGTCATTTGGTCATATATATGGGAGTTAATGGCCGTTGAAGTTAACATAGGAGTCTATGAGAAAAATTATTACTCTTGTCAGATAAGCCCTAATCACCCTGCTATGTTATGAACAGAGACTATCTGTGACCTGAGCAAGTAGATCGGGAGATTATGAGAGTTGGGAGACATAAGAACACACACAGTTTTTTTGTTAATGAATTGATTGTTATTCTCATAGACTCCCTTATTAACTTCAAAGGCCCATAACTCTCATCTACATGACCGACTGACGCTAGTATTTCACATTTGGGTTATTCATGACAAGAGCTTTTAGGGAATATATAACAGTACACCATCCCTGATTTAAAGGGCTGAACGGTTACTTTTATAGCAACTTACGGTCGGAATAATCGACCCACCGCACGCACCATTGCCTATACCATCAAAAAATTACAAACTGGATGTGGTCTATTCGGTGGCTGGTCATCCAATAATGAAAATTGGGTTTGGAATTTTTTTATAGTACAGGCAATAGTGCGTTCGGTGGATCAATTATTCCGACCGCAACTTGCTCTAAGTGCGTACGATAAACTTGTTGCACAAAGTGTAAGTTTTTCCATGACGAAATGGTGTTCAATGCTGAATCAAATTGCAATGACCGTTTAATGCTATTCACGCGTGATCTGTCAAAAATTCATATTCAAAAAAGTACCTGACAATGGATTGCCTTTTACTATCCAGGTGTTCCACTCACGCGGAAACGACGTATCTCCACAGACACAATGCGGCCCCAAGAGTACGTTTCTACCATCTTTGTCGCTCTTACGATGTTGGCTGCGACCTTGCTCTACCTAACGTTCCGAGGGAGATAGAGTCAACTGTCCAGGACGAGAAATGCCGAATTTCGTGGAACTACGAGTTTCGGACAGCAGCCTCCACTGCACACTCGAGGCCTGACATCGTTCTCCAAGACTTCGAGAAACGAACCATATTCGTGATCGAATTGTCGTCTCCAGCCGACTACAACATCACAGTCAAAGAGAATAATAAGTAGGAGAGATATCGAGACCTTAGAAGGGAACTGCCACGATCGATCCCAGCATATCCTATCATAAAAAGGAGGTTGCGATTATTTCTCGAAAGCTGAAGCCACATTCCTATTGGTTGGATTAGAATTCGCCGCTTCATCTATTGGTTGGATTAGAATTCGAGAATCGATATAAACGGAGTGCCCAAAAGTTATTCATGTGTATTTTTAGGTTAAGAACAGGGCTGCCAACAGCGTACTTGTGGAATTTGCGCAATAGTTATTCATATTTTAACGGCAGCTCTGATCCTGCTTCAGATGTAGGTTCATGATGAATGACATGAGGGAGAGAGAAAGAATATCCGCAAATGGAGAATTTCGCGCAGTATGTAGAGAGTCCACGCTTATGTATATATCCAAATGATAAAGTAAACGAATTCTTTTTTGTGGGCGTGATTTGTTTTAAATGAAAAGAATGCGTTGATGGATGTGGTCTATTTTGGACAATTTTTACAAAATTTTGAGCTTCATTTTCCACAATTTTGAAAAATTAAGATTATATTCCGTGTATTATTAAATAATGGCTTTCACCTTCATTTTTTAAATTCAAATATTTATTTTCAAAAAATGCTTATCAACAATAGAAACAGCATGAAAAACCCTATTTTGTATTGAAAAAAAGATTTTTTTATTAAAATTAAAAGATAGTGGAAAAAGTCAAACGTAAAAAAATTTAGGTTCGAGTAATATTCAAAAAAGTATAATTTGATAAAAAATTATATTTTTAGATCCCCAAATCCTCAAATTGGAAATGTATATCAATAAGGGGCGGCAGAAAATATTAAACGATTGTAAAAAAATTAGGATCTTCTACAAAGGCAATGCTTCCGCATTTCAATGGAGTGGTCCACTAAGAAATAAATCTTTTTTTATAATATAGTTTTACCTTATAAATTTACATATTTTAACAAAATAATCTCGCAAGCATGGTTACAAAACAGATCTGTAACTGTTATAGAACACACAAGAACATGTTTTAAAACAGGTTAGTAAAAGGTTAGTAACCAGCGAGTAACTATGTCATCCCCCAAGCTGTGTAACAATTCTGTAACAGATTTAGAACGCTGTGAGACGTACATTCTGTAACAGTTCTGCAACATTTCTAGAACTCGTGGTTATACACGATCTCTGTTACTCACGTACTGTAATATTTCTGGAACAAATCTAGAACTTTGTTACGTATATTCTGTAATAATTCCGTAACAATTCTATATCAGTTCTAGAACTGTTATGTAACAAATACAGTACAGTGTTATAATTTATAAAACAAAGCATTCTGTCCTCACACAGACTGAAAAATAGTTCATACGTACGAATTATAATCGAGTTGCTACTAACACATCTCTATGCTCTGAAAGGTCTAGACTTAGAAGGTAACTTTGGCTTAAAATGTCAAGAGAAACCTCCTCACCATGAATGTCTAGGGTGCTTTTTTGAAAATTTGGTCATTAATGGTTTAAAAAAGTTTGTTAGTTTTGAAGTTTTTTGAAGTTGTAGCATTATAAAGTAGGGGAGAGTCGTACATGTTGGGATGGGTTTCGTTTTTGGCACATAACTTTTTTCCATGATAATATTTTTGGTCTTTCGTTACACCGTTTTGAAGATCTATCAAATAGCTTACTTCTTGTGAACAAAACATATATAAATACCATGACAAAATTTTTACAGCCAATTTTCTGATTGTCTTCCAATCTGCCAAAAAAAAATTTGCAGTGTAGGTTGGGACACCTCTTAAAACATGAAAAATAAGTGTAAACAATAATTTTAAAACGCCACACACGGCTAGCTTGAACCAATTTTGACTGAAAAGTGCTCGTCTATCCCAGTTTCTTTCTGAATATGTTTTGGGTATGCCTCCCGAGTATTTTAATGCCCAAATGAAAAAAATATTGTTGGGTCCCTTTTTAAGGAATCATAATTTTTAATTTTTGTTGTGGGGTTATTAAGTATATTTTCGTTGAAATCATTGCAAATTGAATGTTAATTGGTACAAATTATTTATTTTTGCATCCAACGTAAGCCTGTAATAGATAAACATCAAGTAACATTCAGAAGGCTTTAAGATCTTGTAAAACAGGCGAAAAAAGTCAGTTTTTTGATCATTTTTCCTTTTCACTGCATTGCACGGGTAAATAGTCTGAAATATCTCATTTCTTGTACATTTTAGATCAAAGTTGCACTTATATTAGTTAAAGCAGACTCAATTTTCCGGAGATCAAAAAAAAAAAAAATGCTCTAGCTCTGATAGGTATCAAGTTATTGCGTCCTGAAAATCACCCTTTTTATTGAGTTTTCTTATACATTAAGTTTTTCGGAAGTAACTTAGGTTTGTTGAATTTCACATGAAGAAATAAGCGTATATGAATAAAGGGACATAAATTTTCCAGCTAAATACCAAATATGGAATGTCCTATCTTTAATATGTCGTAAAATGTTGCTACAAAAAGCATGCTCTTGGATAAAAATTTATAACATTTTGCTAAAAGGTAAATCTGTTTTTTTACTTATTCTGAACTGTATGTAAAAGCTTCATAAGTTATAGTTGCTTCTTTTCTAATTTGGACTAAATAGGCTAATTAAGGCTTAACTCAGGGTCGGATTGAGATAACAGAAAATCGTCCTGGGAGAAATAGTTAATGTATAATAAAACTCAATAAAGAGGGTGATTTTCAGGACGCAATAACTTGAGACGTATCAGAGCTAGAGCATTTTCTTTTTTTTTAGATCTCCGGAAAATTTAGTCTGCCTTAACTAATATAAGTGCCTCTTTTATCTAAAATGTACAAGACATGAGATATTTCACGGAAACGCGCAATGCAGTGAAAAGGAGAACTTATAAAAAACCTGACTTTCTTCACCTGTTTTACAAGATTTTAAAGCGTTCTGAATGTTACTTGATGTTTAACTGTTAGAGGCTTATTTTTGATGCCAAACTAAATTGTTTGTACCAATTAACATTCAATTTGCAATGATGTTAACGAAAATATACTTAATAACCCCACAAAAAAAATTAAAAATTATGATTTCTTAAAAAGGGGCCACAAATTTTTTTCACTTAGGCCTTTAAATACTCGGAAGGCATCTCCAAAAAATATTCAGAAAGAAACGGGGATAGTTGACCACTTTTCAGTCAAAAGTGGTTCAAGCTAGCCGTGCACAGTGATCCTTTTAGTAAATATTTATTTGTTCAATTGGGTTTTTACATAAAAAGTTTCATTCCTTTGATGGCTGTAACGGCTTTAACCAAATCCTCGAAATCAGTGATCTCCCGTTCACTTTTTCGCTTGTAACGAGACATACTGAAATTTCGAGTGTGAAAAGTACATAACAAAGACCGAAAGTGCGATTATTTTGATTATTAACACCCAAAAGTTACTCCAAAGACGATTTTCAGTAAAAAAAAGCGTATAAGTGTCAAAAAACGTGTCCCAACCCATACATTTAACCGCATTTTTCATTGTTGAAAAAAAAAATTGATCTGCACTATATGCAAAATCCTCTTTAGACATAACAATTCATTTCATTCTTAACAGTTTTAACTCACTGATCTTGCAATTTCCATGAAAAATGTTCAGTTAATAAGTGTTCAATAATGTCAGCACGATGATTTATCTACTTCTTGCAAACATACTGTTTGGTGCAGCTGCTACAAGCATGAACCATGTCCTCGAGTTAACATAGAAAGTGAGCTACTATTGATACTAATATATGACAATAATAACAGGTGGACCCAATGAAAACAAATGGAGCTCGGGCCGAGTCGTGCTCGACTTTTTCGGGCCGGGCCGGGCTCGAGAATACTCGAACTGTCGATAATCCGAAAAATTCGAATACCCGCTTGGTTTCGAGAACCCGAGACATGGCGGGATTCCTTGAATTCCCTGAATACCGTAAATTTCGCGGATTCCATGAATTCTGTGAATTCCGTGATTTCGTTGAATTCCGTGTATTCCTTAATTTCGTGAATTTCTTGAATACCGTGCAATTCCTTGAATTTAGTGAATTCCTTGAACTCTCTGAATTTCGTGAATTTCTTGAATTCCTTAATTTCGTGAATTCTGTGAATTCCTTAAATTACATAAATTTCGTGAATTCCGTGATTTCCTTAAATTTCAATAATTCCATGTATTCCTTGAATTCCTGGAATTTGTGTATTCCGTAAATTCCTTGAATTTGTAAATTCCGTAAAATCCTTAAATGCGTGAATTCTTTGAATTTCGTGAATTCCTTGAGCTCCTTGAATTCCATGAAATGTTTCATTCTCGTGAATTCCTTGAGTCCCGTGTGTTTTCTGAATTCCGTGAATACAAAGGACTTTGAAAACCTGTGAGTATCAAGTTTTGTGCAAATCAAATCACTTTTGGAATTTCCGGACCTGAACTTTTTCGAGAACTCAAACTTGTTCGAAAAGCTGAAATTGTCGGGTATCCGAAGTTTTTCGAGAACTCGAACCTGTTCGAGAACCCGCAATTTTTCGAGCTTTTGAAACTACTCGGCCCGGCTCGAGCTCGGCCCGGCCCGAAACTGATCGAGCCCGGCTTGGCTCGACTCGAAATGGCCCGGTCGAGTATCGAGCTTCGGGCTTTTTGCACACCCATAATAATAAAGTTATAGATCTCTTAGTGCATACATATATATAGTGGCAGCCGGATTATTATAAATTAAAGTATTTTAGGTCCGTTATTCTAAAGGATATTAATATTGTCAATACAATTACAAAAGTAAAGCTGCGTTGCTTTTTTTCAATTAACTTGTGTTCATACGAAACATTAAGGTAATATAATACTTTCTTCCCGTTATAAAATATAAAAAGACCTTATTTAATTGTTAATTTGAAGAAGTCAATTTTAATAGTGTTCTATACAACGTCGATGTAACACTCTACTGACGGCATAATTCTAGAACAAAGTGAGAACAATGGTTATAGAACGCATGTGATTGGTTAGTTCTAGAATAGTTCATTAACAGCTGTTCTGTCAGAGGTCCTAATTTTTATTTTTCATTTGTTCTAGAATACATTTGTAAAAGCGTTCTAGAACGTCGACATAACGCAGTCACGGCACAGTTCTAGATCAAAGCTGAACTAATATTATAGAATGTTATAGATTGGTTAGTTCTATAAGAATTATGTAACAACTGTTCTGTAAAAGTTACTAATTTTGTTCTTGATTTGTTCTACAACACATTCATAACAGCGTTCTTGAACGTCGACATACCACCGTTACGGCAAAGTTCTAGAACAAATTTGGAATAAATATTATAGAACGTTGTGATCAGTTTATTCTAGAACAGCTCCATAACAACTGTTACAGAACATTGCCGTCACATAGATCTAAAGCAGTTATGTCACAATAGCTTCACAATGTTCTAGAGAGCTGTTAGTTTTTTGTTCTATAACAGTTCTGTCGCCAAATTGTAACAATTGTTATAGAACACTGTTCTTTTTATGATCTAGAACAGTTACATAACGTGTTTACTGGTAATAAACCCCTATATGCAAAACTGAAAATTGAAAAAGGAAAGAAACAATATTTTGGTATAATAATTTTTTCTCATGAAAAAATGTAATGGGCTCAAAGGTTTTAAATATTAAAAACTGAGAGAATACGATTGCAAAGGTTACTTCAATACTGTCTATAAAAAGGGTTGAATATAAAAAATAAAGCAACAATGTCATCCGAAAAAACTTTCCGTGTCCTTCACAATAAAGTGAATCCAATGTTTATTAAATGGGACCAAAAAAAAGCCTTTTTCTCAATTAATTCTGTAGCTGAAACTTATAGTTTCCAAAAGAACAATTTTTTACGTGTAAACATCTTAGACCTCGATATGGGGAGTCGCGCCTGTCTCAAATGAAACCACTACTGGAAAGTGTAACGCAAGCCTCTGACACACGCGTTGTGTCTTATGTCACAGACCGGAGGCTCACTTCTCTTCACTCAACAAAGGAGCCTCTCTCTCTCTCTCTCTCTGTCGCATTATTTCAGTATTTTAATTATTATTTTAGTAACGTTTGACGTTTTTTCAAACAACTTCTAATAAAATTAGCACATACTGGCTTTCATTTATGCCCATAAAACGGGTACTTTTATCACCTTTCATGCAATAATTGAGGTAAAATCTACAGTTTATTATTATTAAAACTAGGGTGCTTGCTCAACCTATTGAAAAATAGATGTCCAGAAACTTTTGCACGAAATTACATATAAGAGAAAATCAATTTTTATACTCCTACATGTGCGTGAGTTATTATTTGCTTTATGTAAGATTTCAATTTCTCCGGGATTACAGCGCAAAAGGAGCTCCAAAAAGGGGAAATAGGGTGATTTTCTCACGAAAAAGGGGAAAATAGGGGAAAGATTAAACATTTATTTTTATATGTCGAAAAGAACAAACAATCTTTTTATAAGAAATGTTATATTTTTAAATAATTTTAAATGATTTTTCAATTATTTCTGCCATTAAAGAATTTATTATTGAAAATTGGATATACTTAGGTCGTTGGAAATCCATTCACAGTGAAATAAAAAAGTCCGAGAAAAAAATAAAATTAGTTAAAAACACAATTTTGATATGTTTAACATCGTTCTGATAAATATTTCTTTTCAAGATTTTTCATTTCTTCCTTAATATAATTAATACTTTCAATGTAAATTTAAAACAACACTCTTCAGTAGAGAAAAGTAAAAATGCTAAAATTAATCGAATCGTTTGAGCTGAGGGATAACAATTTGTGGTCCGACATCCAAAACAAGTAAAGAAAACATTTTTGAAATCAGTAAATATTTTCTGTTCTCTTTTTTAAATTTACAATAAAAAATGTTTAAAAAAACATGTTTTTTGGATTGATTCAAGACAAAAGTTTTTTCCGAAAAAGGAAAATAATAAAATGTTTCTTTGGTTCAAGCTGAGTAAATTTCAGGTTCGACATATTCAACTTTTTTTTTAAATGTGTGCATATGACTCAATCCAAAAAAAACATGTTTTTGCACATTTTCACAAAAATTGTGACTGCGCAAAAAATTTATTTTTAAATTTCTTAATTTTTTATTATTGTTCACTAGTAAAAGCTGTGAATATAACAAATTCGTCATAATTTTTGAATCATTTGGAAACATTTTGAATTTGAAATCATTAAATTTTACTGATTAAAATTTTTTTCACTTTTGTCGAATGCCAACCCACAAGTTTTTTTCCCTCAGCTCCTACGATTTAATTTGTTTTGGCATTTTCACTCCGCCCTACTCTTCAGTGCTCTTAAACCCAAATTAAAAATTGCTCAAGTTACAAAATTTAACATTGCAGTTGATGAATTGGGAATATTCCACTTTTTAATTAGGTACACGGAGAGAAAAATCAGCGTTTGAAACGACGAAAGGGCATCGTAGTCCAAAACGACGACTCATCGTCGTCTGAGACGACGAATATCGTCGTTTCATCCTACGAATCACTTCGTCGTTTAAAACGACATGGATCGTCGTTTGAAACTACGAAACTCTTGCATTCCTGAATTAGGCCACGCCTCCAGTTTTTGGTTGCAGCGCGATCATCGTTTCAAGCCACGAGCCACGTCGTTTCAAACGACGAGAGTCGTCGTTTTGAACGACGATTTCGTCGTTTCAATCTACAGTTCTCGTCGTTTTGAACGACGATCAAGACTCGTAGTTTCAAACGACGAATAAGCGTCGTTTCAAACGCTGATTTTTCTCTCCGTGTAGGTATATAAAGTGTTCACCTTCTAATACCTGTTTGAAAAGTACTATATATTTTGTAATGTTATTGGTACCTTATTTATTCATAAACAATTTATTTCAGTGCTATAATTGCTTTAAATATTAATCAAAAAATGGGTACACTTACTAATTTCAGAGAATTTTCCGCGTAATTCAAATATTGTATTTTCAAATATGGTATATTTAAAGAGAAAAGGGGGAAAAGGGGAAGTTTTTTGAGAATAGGGAAAAAGGGAATTTCAAGGAAAAAGGGGAAACTAAGAAAAAAAGGGGAAGACTGTGCACCCTGATTTCAGTTAACGTTTACCGAAGATGTTTACACATAAATCTGTCTTGGGTCGTAGTTTAGGACGCACGTGGTGTTTTTTTCAAATGGTTTCAGCGTACCCTAAAGTACTTTTATAGAGAAAAAAAAGTGTGGAGGTAATTTTTTTCTATTTAAATAAAAGTTTGAGTGTGTAAAAGACCTTAAAATTTAATGGGTAACACTTTTAACAAAGAAATTAATTTTTTAAACGTTGACAATATAGAAAATACATTGATTATAGTAAAACTATCAATTTTCTTTCTTATTCCACATACTATTCTCATCGAGCAGAAATCATACGATTTAAGATTTTAAGGGTAATGTATTTTTGATGGGTATGCATTTTCAAAATGAACATATCCAACCTAGAACTGTGCAAAAATTCAAATTTAAGTTCACGATGCATTAACAATGCATAAATTATTTAGTTTGAGTGACATCAAAGTGTAATCGATAAATGGGGCAAAGTTTGTCAAGCGTACCCGCCTAAAAATTTGTTGTTTTTCATTTTCTTAAAACTCCCCTAAGTTGTAGTCCTAGTGGACCTCTTTCAATTCCCTAAATGATGGACCTCTAGGAAGACAGGTTGTCAAAATACAGGGGCTCGAATTTTCGACATTGTAACTCGCGCGCCGTTATTCAATTAATCATAACTTCTGCTAAAGTTGATCAATTTAACTTTTATAAGAGTGTTTTCTAAATATTTTCAAATTAGCTTTACGATAAAAATAATTATTTCTAAATAAAAAAAATTATTTCATGCTCGTTTTCCATTTTAAACATATTTTTGAGTTTTTCTTCAAAGGAGGCCCCTTGAATCTTTTTAAAAATATTTTTAAAAAAGCTTGATTGTTTCCTTTGAAAATCGCCCAGGGTAGAAAGTGGGGATAAGATTTCTATTGGACTAAGAGGGTTCTTGCGCCCGGCTGCCACGCCGCGAACTGCTATAGTGTAACTAAGCACCTCGTAGGTCTTATTGTATCCATTAATAATATTATTATTATATGTATGTAGTTATAAAAAAAATTTGAAACATATTGTTTTATTGATTTTTAGTCCTGAGATTGTAACATTAAATTTGAAATTAGCGACCTCAAAGAGCCGTATGTACCAACTTCGATGCAAATCTGTAAGAGTTTTGAAATTATGTTCGCCATATATGGGAATTTTCATTTTAACATATTGACATTAAATTTAAAATCAGAGACATCGAAAGCGCCACTGTCCCAAGTTAAATACGAATCAGGCGATATCTTGAAATTTGGCGAACTATCGAAGTTTTCAGTTACAGAAGTCACCGGTTCTTCACTTGTTTTGAATGCCATTACTAGAAAAAAAGAGAGACGGCAGGTTTGTAATTATTATGAATTATATTATTCCTAAATGTTATACATAGAAATGGATTTTTATGTAAACTGAATGCATTGATAATTTAAAATAGTCAAAAATAAGAAAGTTTTGTTTTCAGAAATAATATTTCTTGAAATAATCCGAATCAGTCTCGATGTAGATTGAGCTTACTGAATTCGTTGAATTTCTCCTCTTAAGTGGTTAGATAAATTTAATTAGTTATACTGATATTATTTAGATACATCCTTTTTAATTACTTTAATCATACCGAGAAGGAGCTTGGGTCATCGTTGTCTCAATTCTTTTTTCAAGTCTGGGCACAAGAAGAAACCACTTAATTTAAGAACAATTTCTACCACTCTTAAAAAGAAATATTCAAGCATACAAGCCGATACGAAACTATGTGTAGAATGCAGAAAGGAAATGTCAGAGTTTGCATTTCTATCCCCCGTGTATGATCACAATGAACCAAAAATCGGAAATTCTCCTGAAAGTCCCAACAATAACATTAATGCTTCTCCTATTCTACATACTAACTGACGAGACATGTCCTTCTCCTTCACCATCGAGGTTTAGAAGATCAGAACAAGATTGTGCTAATGAAGAGCACCAATCGGCAATCGAGGTTCTTAATCGAATAAAAGAAAAATTTTAAAACTCTTCCAGCAATTCCGGAAAAGTATTACTTTTAACCCTTACTCCCAAATCTTGGGACCGAAGACGATTAGCTAAAGAATTTGGCGCCTCGTAGCGTCAAACTCGAAAAGTGAAGAAATTGGTAGCTGAAAGTGGAATTTTAATGACGCCCAATACCAAAAAAGGTAAAACTTTAGATCCAGAGATTGAAAAATTTGAGAGAGCGTTCTACCTTGATGATGAGAACAGTCGTTTGTTGCCCTTTATGAAAGATTTCGCTTCTGTTAAATGAAAAGATGGCTCCCGTGAACACATTGAAAAAAGATTAATTCTATGTAACCTTTCTCAATTGTATGAAAATTTTAAATCCGAGAACTCAACAGTAAACATTAGCTTATCAACATTCTCACAGCTTAGACCTCGAACTTGTGTTCTCCCTGGAGCCAATGGAACCTTATGCTATATGCTGTAGACTTGGAAGAATCGTCTTCCTCGCCAATTGATGCTCCCATTAAAACTCATCACGATGCTATAAAGAAAATTGTATCTAGTCATTCGACTGCAGAGTGCTACTTCGATGAATGTTCAGCGTGTCCTGGCACAAACGCTCTTAAAGACCTAATAACATCAGTTTTCGCAGATCAGTGCATTGACAGAATAAAATTCCAAACTTGGCAGCAAACCGACAGAAGTACATTACGTACAGAAATAATGGACGCTTTTCAACAATCATCTTTTTTTAAGCACTTGAACAAGACATTAAAAGAAGGCGAATTTCTTAGTCTGTGTGATTTCGCTGAAAATTATGCGTTTGTATTCCAGAATTCAGCTCATTCATTCTACTGGAACATCGATCAAGCCTCTATTTTCACTGTCGTCATTTATTACAAGGAAGGTAACGAGCTAAAGTATTGAAGTATTGCTATAGTATCAGACTGTCTTGAGACATGATACAATTGCAGTTTACGGATTTCAGAAAATTATATTGAATTATTTGAAGGAAAACTTTCAGCCCAAGAAAGTAATTTATTTCACTGGTGGAGCAGCCCAACACTTTAGGAATAAGTATAATTTTATTAATCTGCTCCACCACGAAACAGATTTTGGTATTTCGGCCGAATGGCACTTTCACGCAACGACGCATGGAAAAGGCCCGAGTGATCGGACTCTTTGTCAATGGGCGTAAAGAAATCTAGTTGAAACTTCAGTATTCTTTAGTCATAAGGAAAGTCACGAAAGAACTGCTGAAGAACTTCACAGTAGATTCGCATCTGCAAAAACGGTGCTTGGAAAACAAAAGTACCACTCTTTCATACCTTCTCATAACTTAACTCTAGAAATGAAAAAATATTCCTTCTCTTCGCAGTTTGACGTTTTTCCAAAGAAAGCTGTGCCACGAAGTAGAAAAAGAGTGCATGTGTAGTCAAGTGCACTAATCATTCTACTAAATCATCGATGTCAGAGGCGAGGGGAACTCATACCAGAAAGCACTCTGAATTAATAAAATTTGAAAATTATATTCGGCTTTAAATCACTATTAAAAAATTAATCAAAAGCAGTTTTTAACAATAAAAAAATAACTACAGTCGTATTATAATAATATTATTAATGGACACAGTAAGACCTACGAGGTGCATAGTTACACTGCAGCAGTTTGCGGCGCAGCAGCCGGACGCAAGAACCCTCTTTCAAGTCCAATAGCAATCTTATCCCCACTTTCTACGGCCACATGTTCGAGTTCCACCACCACTTCCCTCTTCTCAGGTCCAGAGGCTTGGGGGGTGGTCGCTCTCGTGAAGTTGAATGAGTAGAGGTCGGTGGTGGTGTTAAATTCCCATCTGGCAAATGAGCAGTTTTCCCCTACTTACTTGTACCGAATATTTTGGGTACAGTCGTTGCAGCTCTCTTTTAAGGTCTTGATACCTCTCCTCCGTTACTTTCTACTTGGCAGTGATGTTGTATTCGGACGGAGCCGAGAAATTGACTCTATCTCCCTTGGAGCGTTCGGCAGGGGAGTTTCAAGAAAATCGAAGAGAACAAATTTTTAGGCGGGTACGCTTGACAAATTTTACCTCAAATGCAGGTTCAAAAAGTACTAATTGAGAGTTTATAATAAATTAATAATTTGTTATCAACAATTGTATTGTTATAAACAGCAGTATAAGATTTTGTAATTATTTTGAATATTTTTAAAGTGCTTTTTGTCTATAATCCAATTGTAAGTCATATACAAGCATTATAAAAATAAATGGAAATATATTTTCCATTGTTGTAATAGGCATAAAATAAATTTGCTTTCTCATAGAGGGAGGTTTTTCTCTGACAAAAGAAAAAAACTGGATACTTTCAATATTTTTCAAGCTCATGTTTCTGTATTACCGAAAATGTTATTCCAGAAAGTCAGTCGCTATTGACTTCCAAACCACTTCCAAATGGCTGATCTAGCTCAAAATTCTATCAAACCTGGATATCAATCGAAGCTACAATTCGTCCAAATTTCATGTTCATATAGCTCTTTTACTTTTTAAGATATGTGACGTGCCACAAGGAAAGCGACCTTGGGGTTAAAAAATCGATTTTCGTGTCCTCCGTGTCCTCAAGAAACACGAGGGTTTCACCGGCCTGTCGTTGTGATTTTGTCGCGCCCCGTGGCCAGCCATCTCATGGTCCAAGATGTGCGCACCGTCCTCAGTAGCACGACGATGTCGTGCAATGGGCTCGTCGGCCTTCGATATCTGAATTTTGCTTAATCGGCTAAACGAGCACCTCATCGTCGCCGGCAGATGGTCGGTCCGGAGTCTCCCTTCTTTGTAGCGCAGAGGTAACAATTCGGCGTGCTAGCACACTACCCAGCTCAGTGGTCCTCTTTGCTGCACCTTCAGCATGCTGAAGGTGCTCGCACTCCGCTGCCTTTACCTGGGTGCAGGCTGCACCCTTCTGTCCTCACTTTTCGGAGTTAAAAACACCGAACCATTGTTGCGGGTTTTCAGCTTTTTCGCTTTTGGTCTGCGTGTGGTGGTCAGCGGGGTGCTCAACGTGGGCTCTCTCGTCCTCTTCCCGTAGATGCGAGCGAGAGTTCACCGGCTTCTTTTCCTGTCTGTACCCCCTGCATTCAAGGGCTTCGAAGTGGTCAGCCATGCGGTCCGCACTTCTCTCCAACGAGCCCATGACATACTGCGCCTTCTTTATACCGTCCCGAATTCGGAGGAACGTATTTTTCTTAGTTTCTCAGAAGGCTTCCATCTTCTCAAGAACGTCCTTCAGCAGTATCAAGTCCTGGCTGTGCCAGTTCAATTTCTGCAGAAGAATACTTGTTCCCTCTTTCGCCACAGTTAGCTCTCCTCATAACTGTTCACACACACTCCTGTTCTGGTTTTGTTTTGTCTGTTCTATTTTGTTCCCACGAGTAGCTAGGGAAAAAATGGTCCGTCTCCGCAGAGCCCCGAGAGCGGGAGAAGGTCTGAATACTCTAGGAGGCAACCTGGTATCCTAGAGACACAGTATGTAACAACACACCCTGGTTTCATGCAGCCTTCGGCACGGTTGATTCCGTCGTGGCTTGATTGTTTTTCCTTTGCGACCATCCCTGGACCATTGTACGCGACTGGTTATTTAGTTATGTAACCGCATTCAGCAGAAACTCAAGGTACAAGGCCCCTCTATCAGCAACCTGATAACACGCCCGGTTGCCCGGTCTAAGGCGCCAGCCGTGATACATGTGATTTACCACGGTTCTACTGGAAGCCAGTGCCATTTTCATGGATGGCAGTTGCTTCCAAAGGGACCTTGCGGTGGTTGCCTAACCAGATATATATATATATATACACACAGGGTGTCCAAAAAGTCCCGGGACGGCTGAATATTTCCTCAGGTAAGATATTTATCAGAGCGGTCAAGGTCATTCTTGAAGGAACTTTCAACAAGGAATTCAATGGTGACCTTTATTTTGATCTTGACCATGACCTTCAAGGTCAACTTGATTTTTTTTAATGGGAACCTCTATTTTTGACCCCGGGAACTGAGAGAGCGGAAAATTTTACGTCCAGTTATGACCTTGACAAATAGAGAATTTGACCTGGAAAGGTCAGGGCAAGGTCAAACAACGTGCAGCAGGATGACTCAACTGGCATGCATTTTCGAAGAAAATGTCCTGGTGAAGGTTCTGGTCATAGACAAGGTCAAAGTCACCAATCGATCGGGAGTATAAAATGCTACAAATCTTGCGTTGAACATTTTCTTCATAAATGCATGCTGGTCGAGTCATCCTGCTGCACGTTGTTTGACCTTGCCATGACCTTCCCAGGTCAAATTTCGGATTACTCAAGGTCATATCTGGACGTAAAATTTTCCGCTCT